>JACEGR010002522.1:0-126665 GCA_014170235.1 Listronotus bonariensis | reverse complement strand
ATAACATTTAATATAATAAGCACCCCACGCTTTTATTCTGAAGTGACAAACTCTTTGTAATGAAAAATTATTTTCTAATTTTTAGTTCGGTTGCATATAAAAGCGTGTTTTTTAGTTTTTTTAAACTATTATTTATTATTCATTTTTTAGTTCGATATATCAATTAGTTTTTTAAAAATAAATGCTCCACTTTATTCACTAAAAAATTCCTTCGCCATTTTGTCAAGAGACACAGAGGATCTGTAAAGGAATTTATTTATCCTGGCGGTCCTAATCAGGATAACGGGATACTGTTTTTAAATTATTGCATTGTCATCAGTCCTTGATACGTGTGCAAAGTTTCAAAGAAATTGAATCGCTGGAAGTTGGTAAAAATTAGGCTCAAAGATTCCGTTACATAGATAGATAGATAGATAGTTACAACCCAAGCTAATAAAAGCGTGTTAAAAATAAATATTAAGAGATAAGAATACATTAAGTTTTCTTTATCAAGCGTTAGACCGTTTTCAAAGTTTTTTTGTCCCATATTTACTAAAGTTACGTAACCATTAGGGTGATAACAGAAGTAATAATCATAAACTGAATATGTAAATATATCTTATACGTTTAAATGGCACTTTTACAGAAAGTACTCTGCTATAATAATAGAGGAGAATAACTTAAAATGACTGTTACATTAGAAGTAAAAATATGTCTACTTTTATCAGCTGCCTTTGCGCTATTTTCTGTGATACGTTTAAACTAGGGATGGCAACCGAAACCGGTTTTTCGGTTAACCGGTTTTCGATTAACCGCGGTTTTGGTCAAAACCGAAAACTGGTTAACTGGTATTTGAAAACCGGTTTTCGAATACCGGTTAACCGGTTTGGAAAAATGGGTTTTCGAATATCGGTTAACCGGTCTTAAAAAGCGGTTTTCAAATACCGGTTTTTCGGATAATCGGTTTTCGAATACCGGTTTCTGGATAATCGGACCAAAATCGAAAAGCGGTTCTTCGACTATCAATTAATAGGTTTTTGGTTGATTGCGGTTTATATCTAAAAAAGAAAAACCGTTCATTTTGTACAATCGGATATTGGTTGACAGATTATACAGGGTGGTTCATTTAACCTTAGGACAGGCAAATAACCAGAAAACGGCGCATTTTAGAAGAAAATGTTTCTTGTAAGAATTGTTTAAAATAAAGGGGCAAATTTTTTGTTAATAATTTGAAAACCGGATATTGGTTGACAGATTATACAGGGTGGTTCATTTAACCTTAGACAGGCAAATAACCAAAAAACGGTGCATTTTAGAAGAAAGTGTTTCTAGTAAGAATTGTTTGAAATAAAGGGGCAAATTTAATGGTATTATTAGTTTGTGACTTTAACTAAAATTTTAAGGTCATATTCATATCAAATTTGTTTTTTAAAAGGGAACTCCAATTTTTAATTTAGAATCTTAATCTACATACAAAAATGAGCAACTTTCATATAAAACTTTTTTAAATTCGATTTCAATTTTAAAAGATATGTAACAAAATAAATTTTAAGAACCCATTTTTTAATATAGTACAAAAATTATTTATTTTTATTAAAATGTATTTTTAACATTATTAAACATTTTTAAATATGCTGGTTGAAAATAGTCATATATAAACCAGTCGTTTAAACTTCGGTTTTCGGTTTTAAAGACCGTTTTCGGTGTATCGGTTTTAAAAACCGTTTTCGGTTTTAAAAACGGTTTCGGTTTTTCGGTTTTTGGTTTTAAAAACCGGTTTTTAATACCAGTTTTTAAATATTCGATTAACCGGTTTTAACCAAAACCGTTTTTTTTAACCGGTTAACCGGTTTTGTTTTTTTCGGTTTTTGCCAGCCCTAGTTTAAACCACTACAGTTAGAAGCTAAGAAACATTTTTTTAAGTTTTTTTTTAACAATGCTAAAGCCTAAATACTATCGTACCGCATATGCTCGATTAATTTTGAATCGCCCTGTATGATTGCTGTTGAAAGGGAGTAGTCAAATTTGTGATTACAAAATATCAGAAATGGGTAAGGGTATAAATTATTAACAAATTTCTCCCTTTTAACAGCACATTATATAGGGCGATTAAAAATTATTCATTTTTTCAATTTTTTTTATCACCCCGTAGAATTTATTGCTTACAGTAAAAAACAACGGTTGATATAAAGTTATAGCTTCACGTTTTCTTAACATTTTATTTTTTTAATTGTCTTAGTAACTTAATTATTAAAAGAGATTTGGTCATTTAAATCAAAGCATTTTTGTATTAAAGCTTATGAAAGAAATCGAGTATATGCGATAATTGTTTTGAGTAGTGTACTTGATGATTTGAGGGAAAAGAAAAGACCTTCGTGAGCACCAAGTTCCTTCCGCATTCTAGAAACTCTAGGGATAAAAGAACGAACAAAGTGGGAAGTTCGGGGCCCGTCCTGTTGGACCGTATAGAGATACATATGTGCGGCACCACAGCAGACAGGCAGATTCAGCGTTTATAATTTTACTTTTACAATGTTTAAAAAATATTAAAAATTAAAAAACGTAGTAAATTTATTGTGTTTCATAAATTAAAAAAAAATATGATAAAAAATAAATATATTCAAAATTTTAAAATTTATGTGGGTGTATGGGCATGCTATTATTCTCTGATTCATAGTATAACAAGACAGTTAATTATACTTAATTTCCCAGTACGGTTTAAAGTAGAACCATATTTTAAGCGATCTAAATTGCAGTATATATACATATAGGCTGATTGAAAACTTACGAGTATTCTCAACCGCATTGTATTACTAAAAACACAATATTGCTTAAAAATTATAATAAAAAATACCTTTTGTGTGCCTCTGATATAAGGTTAAAGTAAGTAGACAAATTGAGGCCCCTATATGCAAAATCGGACAAATCCATTTTTGCACAAAAAAACTATCAATTTTACAAAGGGTGTTAACAAAACCTTTTTTTTAGAGATATAAGAAAAGCGATCGTAACTATGCAAAACATTTTATTCTTTGATATTTTTATACAGGCCATGTCTTTAATGTCTCCACCCCTTCTTATTTTTTGAACGGTTTAATTAAAAATATTAAAACTTTGGAATATGAAATTACTAAATTCCAAAGTGAACTTGACAGATGAAACTTTCAAAATGGCTGCTGGATACCATATTTTTAAAAAATAATTGGAAAGGGGGTCTTGTGGCACATCATTTTAAAGCTCTCGACGAGTACTTTAAAACCATAACCATGAACCATATTCAGTCATAATCGTTACCTACTAAAAAATGGCGTTACTTTATAAATTACCTAAATACCTGATTGAAATGACCATAATTCCGAAACTTATAAAGTAAATTGTACTTAATGTGGTATTTTCATAAAGCTTTTATAAAGATCTTTTTATTTGTAATATAAAATACAGGGTGCTTAACTAAAATAATACATACTTTTGTCCTACCCTGTATATTATCACTAATATCACCATTAAAAATATCTTTAAAAGAGCTTTAAAAAATACCATATTAAATACACCAATACAACCTTATTCAGGGGCGGTCATATGAACTTTCCGAGGAGGGAAGGGGCACAGGGCCGGCTCGAGGAAAAATGAGAAAAATTTTGGCCGAAAAAAGTCCCCACCTCTTTTTAGTCGGTCCTCACCTGTTTTTATTTTTTTCCTTTATTTTTTAAGACTTGATTCATCTTTCCTTGCTTCCTTTCCACATTTCTTTTTAAGAGCAAAAAAAAGGGTTCCCACTTTTCTATTCCAATCACCCTTACCCCTCGGCCCGACCCTGGGGGTATATTATCATTGTTGTCCATATTTGCAATTATGTATAAAAAATATATTGGTTACAAAGGATATGGCATCAAAGCGCCCCTGACCTTATTAGTATCAAAAATATGGCCATTTCATTTGGGATTTGGGTAATTTTTTTTTAAAGTACCGCCATTTTGTGGTATATAAAGATATTCACTTTATATTCTGGAGTTATATAGTACTCGTCAGGAGCTTTAAAATGATGTGCCAATACGTAAAAAAAATTTTTTTCTTAAAATGGGGCCCAGCAGCCATCTTAAAATTTTTATCTGACAATTTTATTCTAAAATAATATAGTATTTATGCATTAATTGCGTATTCCAAAGTTTTTTAACCAATCCGTTAAAAAAATAAAACGCGAACATTGTATACAGTGTGTATCAGCCAAATGGAATAAATTTCATAATAAATAAAGTGTGTTTTAGCAATTTTTTTAACCCAATAATTTTAATTGTTTTTATGTTAATTTTTGCAATAAATTTAAAAGTATTTAAAATACTTAAAAACACTTTTAATTTTTTAGCTATCGAATATGCACTTTATGGATACCCAATGAACCCTTCAATAATTTTAAAGGATAAGTTTCACATTGCCACGTACATCGTACTATCAAATTACGTGCAATTTACAGCTGTATTATTATATCATGACTTGCAGTTGCTCTGAACAATAGTACAGAATGACTGCACTTCCTGGGGCGACAAAAGTCACTTTATGATGAAATGAATAATTAACCAAGATGCAAGCGAAGTTTAATTTTACACCGCACATGATGAAGTTCTTAATAAATGTAAAAGAGCTACTTAGGACAAATATTTATTTTTGCTAATAATAACAATGCTTTTACTGCAGAAGCAAAATTCGTCCTATAAAATTATTTTGTTAATTGTGATAAAAATAAGACCATAAATAAATGAAAAAACAAAAGAGTTAAATATAGGGTTGTTTTCACCTTAATTAAACTTTTAAAAACAAATTTAAAAAAAACAATTATAATAAAAAAACGTGTTTTGTCTTTTTCTTCTTACATAAAATTTCTTTAGGTTTCTTAATTTTTTTATTAACATAGTAACAACTGTAATCGAATCAAATAATTCTTTTAAAAGCTCTTAAATTTAAGTAATAACATAGGTACTAAGGTAAGTCTTATACCGGGTGACAACGAAATTAGTGTTCAGCATTTTATTTCCTTCAGTGAAAGAGTATATAGTAAGAACATTTTAAAAGCGCAAATTCGGTACCCTTTGAAAATAATACAAAAAAATAAATAAAAAAGGCCGCCTGCAATCTGACTATTTTATACAAAGGCGCCGCTATTCTTTACAGCGACGCGCCGATATACTATGGGATAGAAATCCATTATTTTGGCCAAAAAACAACTTTGAAATTTTAATAGCTCATGCTGTGTATTTCAAAGTAGATACTCCAAACTACATGTACGCAAAATTATAAAAGGATATGACGACTTCTATTGGGCTAATAAGAAACTTGAAAATGTATTTTAAGTAAACATAAATATAAAACATTTAATCTCTTAGTTTATTATTACCCTTGATTACTAAAAAAGTAAAAGAGTTTAAATAATAAGAGCTATTGTTGTGTTTCCGATGCAGTCTCGCGAAGTCTCGCTACTTTTGTCAAAGATTTTTTTACCTTTTTCTTTATCAGTTTTTGTACTTACAATTGCCTTCCTACTTTTTGCTACTTCTGAGTGTAAGGACAAATACAAGATTTTTTTATAATTTACAAGGTTTTCCATTTTAAAATTTAATATGTTTTGTCCTACACGGTATATCCCAAAAGATAAAAGCATTCTGATGAAAGATATGGATTCTACAGAATCTACCCAACAAAAAGATGTATCTCTATTACGCTTCTAAGAATAATTTAAAATTATTTTTCAGATTTGGATGGTCATATTTCCGAAACTAATTGAGATAGACACATCAAATGTAGTATTTGTCTAAAGCATTTTAAAAGATTTTTTTGGTGGTGATATAATATTCAGGGTATTTCATTTAAAAAAATCATACCTATTGTCGTACCCTGTATATCATATGAGATAATAATCATCGGATTACTGATTAGAATACTACCGAATTAACCAAACAAGCTGACATTTTAGTTCATTTTGTACAATAAAAAATAATAATGTTAAGTGGGGTGTAAATTTATAATAACATATAATAAGTTTTAGGTTTCCAAAAAGCATTTGTAATAATTTATAATATTTTTCCAGTAAAAAGCACCTCATTTTAGTTAAATTGGTAAGTTTCAGAATTTTGTCCAAAAAATTAATTTCTATCCCATAGTGCGATGACCACCTGCATCCACCGGCATATCATAAAAGAAATATAGCAAAGGCGGCCGCGAAGACAAGCATGCCGATTTATTTGCTTTAAACTTTTTGTGATTTTTTTTCTTATCAAAGAGCACCGAATTTACATTTTTAAACTGTTCCTTCTATACCTTTTAAATTCTAGTATTGTGTCATGTGATGCAAATTTTGGATATAAGAGTTTTTGCCTCTTACTTCCAGTTTAACCGGAACTGATAAAATATTTTATATTCTAAATGAAACACCCTGTATATTATTTAAATTTGTCCAGTCATTCTTGACATAAAACCTTTAGCATATCCATAACCTATCTCTTATATTTTTAGAGAAAATAGAGCTTGAAAAAGTCCGAACGATCTCACAATAAACAGTTTCATGGATATTGTGTCGTCGTCTGAACCTCTGAATAATTTATGTTTTAAAAAATTTATAGGGTGTTCCATTAAAATAATCCGGGTTATCATATTTAGAAGTTCAAATTTTACATCACTTGCTATGCTATTATACAGGTTCAGTTAAATAACATAACATATAGGCAATGTGAGGAAAAAAGACAATCTAACTAAATCCCGGCATGTAAACATGCGTGACTAATAGTGCTGGTGTTGTTATTCTATTGCTTGCCGATGAACCAAACAGCGTTGCTCATATTGTATACAAAATTGGCATTTGGTGATACAATTTAACGTCCATCAATTTGAAAACTATACGGTTGCACTAAAGGAAATAAATGGCTTTATAGTAATTTCGTGGTCACGCGGTATAGGTTGTTTTTGCTTTACCCCATCTACATCCCTCTGAATCTACCCCAAAATTATACGTGGTGGTTAACAATTTATTATATATCATCTTTATTAAGATCATGTCATTTAAAAATATTGACAAACGAAATAAGAAGTGAACTTGTCTGATAGTTTATTAGGTTAAATTGTTTACTGAAGTTACGTAGGAGTTAGCCAAACAGTTATATTGTAATTAGGTATCTTTAAAAGCTAGTTTATACGTACAGCTATTAGATACGTTCAGCATACCGTTAATTTTCCAAACCTAAATCAAGATACAATACAAGATTTCTTTTAATTATTTGATTAACAAAACATTTTATATCCCAAACACAATGAAAATTTGTTTTATGTACCGCCGAGTAGTCATATTTTAATTTTTCAGAAGTAGGTACAATTAAGTCATTACGACATATTGAAAAATTAAACATTTGCGCCATTACAAAATTTGACCATGATGACCATTGATGTGTCCTTTTATAAATAAAAAATGAAGGTCGAGGCATTGTTAAACCATTTTTTTATATTTTGTTTAAAATAAATATTATTAAGGCCCCCTAAAAACTGATTTATTTTTAATATTTTTTTTCCAAATTATTTTTTGTAGGATTGGGACAAATTTTAACTTATTTTTAACCAAAACATCCTTAAAAAAAACAGAAATTTTCTTTTTTTTTAAATTTTTTCGCCTTAAAATTGGAAATTATAATTTTAGCTAAATGAAATTAATTTAGTAGTAGTAGTGGGAGATCTATCGCTCTTCTACAGATACTTTTACGGCTTCTGCTCCGACGAATTGTCCAGTATAATCCCTCCTCTTGCAGTTCCCAACAGAGAAACTCGTGGTGCCGCGCGTATGCATCCCCATACAGTTCAATTGGACGGGCCCCGAACCATTTCGTTCGTTCTTTTATCCCTAGAGTTTCTAGACTGTGGAACCTGCTGCCAGCGAAGGTCTTTCCATCCCCCCAAATCTTCAAGTTTTTAAGTCCCGTGTTAACAAACTACCTCTTAACCTGCTTAAGACACCCACGGTACGTTAGTATTTAGGCTTTCAGCCTTCGTGGATTGTCCAAAGATAAAAAAAGTACAAAATTATTTTTTTCCCAAAGAAAACCTTTAAAATGGAGAAAATCCCGTCAAAATGGCATAATTGTTCGAATTTTGTTGATTTGAGAAGATTCAGCTATGATTTTATAAAATGACAAGTAAGTTTTAACAAAAAGCAACCTTTGTGGATATCAATATTGGCACACATTGGCACATTTTTTTATATTTTTAGTAAACTAAACATTAAAATTGTTGTAGGGGTGAGCCACTTGCTAAGGTCCGTGATATTTATAGTGTATTTTCTCAGAAATCGGGTCAATGCGATTTTAAAAAACTAAAGACCATTAAAAAGGGAATTTGAAACCAGGGCCGTATTATCCATTAAGCTGACTAGGCTACAGCCTAGGGCGCCATGAAAAAAGTAGGCGCCAGGAGTTTTGAAAAATTTTAGGTTGAGTGGACATGTTTGGTGACAAATTCTTCGGGTGGTGAAAAATAAGGCACCTGGCACTCAAAATAGGCGGTACAGAGGAAAGGGCCTTTTTTTTTTGCTGTTCAAAATTTTTTTGAGGTAGAAAATAGGCGCTCCGGTAATTCTAGCCTAGGGCGTAACATACACTAAAAACACTACTAGTACATCTTTCTTTCAAGTAAGTTATTCGCGCAGAACAGCAATGCTGCCTCTTACAGGTACATGGTCTAAGTACTTAACAACGACAATGCTGTTATTACTTAGATCGATAATCACTTTTTCTAATTAAAAATATATAATTTTTAAACGGTATTCCATATAGGTTTTATTTAAAACAACCATTAAAAGAAAATAAAGAAAAAACTGTAATTAGAAATCTTTATAAACAAAGAACTAAAAGCCATTAGATGTGTCTTGGTATATTTTTTTTTTTTTTGTAAATATACTTATATTTTACTATATTTTTATTGCAACGATTTTAAAAATTGTGCTATAACAAATTTTCAATTCTGTACTTTTAAATTAATGTGTTCCCCATTTCGCTTCCCAGGCAACAGGTTAGTTTATTCACTTTACAATATCTAATTTAGAGGTAATGATCCTATGACCTTTTTTGACCCAAATAGCTCATCCCATCAATCGATACGGGCTCTACAAACTATAAGGCTGTTTAAAAATTTATTTTTGGATAGCTGCTTTTTACATAAGGACAGAGATCACATCTACAGACTGTCCACAGATGGGGTTTACAAGAGGACACATGAATAAAAAAATAATTTTTTGAAAAAAAAGTTTTTCTTGATATTGTTCCAAAACACCTCGTATAAAAAATCTTTCTTCGTTTTTATACCTTTATTGACAATGAAACGAAACTATGGTTACAACTACGACAAAATCTTAAGTTGCCAATGTCGCGAAATGAACAGTACAAAAGTCGAATCTATACTACTACTTCCAAGGTTTGCCCTTTTATAGTAGTTTAGCGGCCGTATTCACCAAGTTCTGACAAATATTTATCAGACTGATAACCTACTTAAAAGCAGGCTATCAGTCTGACAAATATTTGTCAGAGCTTGGTGAATACGCCAGTAGAAAAATCTAAACCATTCCAGAAAAGTCTCGCGAATTCTTTTAGCACAGGATGGAATAAAAGTTATAAATGGATAGTCTGTATACTTTTTTAATTTTTTAGTTATTACACGGCTAAAGCCGTTTTACTAAAAATATATCGATAAATATAAATTAGTAAACATAAGTCATTAAATAAAAACTAAACAGTCACAAAAAAAAATATATTGTTTATGTTAGATGGTTTCTAACTTTCCTTTTGATACACTAAATATTAGTTCGATAACCAGGTTGAAATTTTTTTTTAATAATACACATTATTACCAGAAAATTAAGAGTTAAGAAAAAAATTTCATAATAGCACAGTTTGGCAGTATTGTAACAAATTGAAAATAAGATTCTTGCTCGACAGAAACGATCCAATTTTATGGCCCTCAAGGAGCTACAATTTAACGACTTCTGATTTTTATTTATCGAGACGCTTTAAATTAATGGTGTACATTAAGGGCACTTAAAAATAGTATAGCTCTAATTTAAAATTGTTCTGTAACAGCTAGTCATCAATATACCGGGTGTTTCGCAGAAGTGGTTTACCCCTTAAACTCTATCATATTTAAGATAAAACATAAAATTTGGTATATCGATATTTCACATAAACATGCGTTGGTTGAGCGATTCACTTATTTTCTATAATCTTAGTTCAATATATGACACCTCAAATGTCGTTTTTTGACACTTCAGCAGTCATTTTTTAAAATTATTATTATTATTTTGTGGTGACAACCAATTAGATATTCCAATGTATATGTAAGGTACCTGCCTCAACTTATTTAAGAAAGTTAAGCAAAATTGTATTCAGATTAAAGATTGCTTATTTATTGTAAAAATAAAATATAAATAAAATTACTAATATAAATATGGAATCAACTATAAAAATAATTAAAAACCCTTGTTCATGGGCCTTAGTAAACCACCATAGTAAAATAAGGCCCCAAAATATGTTTTTTGTTTTGAAGAAAATAATTAGAGAAACTTTTTATATATCTTAATAAATCTTTGGTTTATTAGTCGGAAATATATTTAGCTCTTATAAGTAAGACCAAAGACAATTGTAGTTTCACTATAGACACCCAGAACAATGCTAAATTTTTGGTCATAAGCTTGGACGCTCGCTTCGTGGAATTTATGAAGCGGGTATCCATCGAGTACACACGTAAACAGTACGTATAATTTGCCGCTTCATAAATTCAGCCAAGCCAGCGTCCAAACTGATGACCAAAAATTTAGCATTGTTCTGGGTAGTACAATGGTCTTTGGTAAGACTTATATTCCTTTGCTCTACACTTTCTTAAGCCACTGGTCTTAGTATGTTCTGTAGCTACCCAAGCAGCACACAAGTTTTCTTTTATTGACTTTTATAGGCTATGCCCTACTTTAGTAAGCCTTATTAGCCGCTGGGCACAATTTTTGAAAAACACTAATATCCTTCCAAAAAAAAACGCAAAGTTTTGAACAGCGATAACGAAAATTCACAAAAAATATTACCTTATTTCCAAATATAGTTTTCTTTTGGCAATAATTATAAATCCTCATGATGATACTGCACCTTGTCACAAATTCTTCGCTATTAAAAAGACGGCAGCGCGTAGCAGCCTCCGCTTACTTCCCGTGATAATAATTAGTTTTACGCATGTATGGGTAACGTTTAAACCTGAAGCCATAAATATAGCCGTGAGTTTTTAAATGTGGGCCTTATTAAACCCTGGGCGCGTATTTACATTCTATACCATTATACGTAGGGTGTTCAGTAAGTTTTGAGATACTTTGTAACTAAACGGTACAGGAAAGTAACATTGATGTTTTTTGTTTGTACATGTCATGACATGTTGTAGTCCTACATAGTTATTAGTAAACTATCAGTTTTGCGTCAGTTCGTGTCCAGCGATTTTAGCGCAATGGCGTCGTGGACGACTATCGAGTGCCGTGCAATTTTGAAATACAACTTTTCACGTGGGTTATCTAAAGAACAGTGTTTAAAAGAAATGAAGCCTATACTTGGTAATGACTGCCCATCTCGTGAGACCATATACAGATGGTAGAAACAATTACAGCGGGGCTTGTTTTCGCTTGAAGACGCCTCACGCTCAATTCTATCGTGTGAAGTAGTTACCCCAGAAAACATATCTGCCGTCCAAAAAGCTATAGAAACAAGTCGACGAATTACCTATCGACAGTTAAAAGAGACATTGAACATTAGTTTAGCAACATTACACACGATCATACATGAGCACTTGGGTTTTAGAAAAATTTGTTCTCTTTGGGTTCCACACAAGTTAACTCCCGAGCAGCAGACACAAAAAGTGAATTGGTGTAAAAAATGATGTTCAATTTCCAGGAGGGTAAATCTAAAGACATAGTGTCGATCGTCACGGGAGATGAAACTTATCTTTATTATTACGACGCGACGTCCCAACTAAACAACAGAATAGGATATGGGTTCTCGAAAGTGAAGAAACTCCGACCGAAGTTCGCAAATCAAGATCTGTAAAAAAAATAATGATAGTTGTTTTCTTTGGTTCAAGAGGAATAATTAAACATGTTGTACTCCGAGAACAGAAGACCGTAAATGCTCTCTGGTACACTACAGTATGCCTTTCAAAACTTATATAAAAGTTAATAGTGATTCGCCCAAACTCGCAACTCGCTAGTCAAAATTCTACCTTCATCATGACAATGCCCCACCTCATTGAGCTGAACTTACCAGTGAATTTTTGACAGATGCAGGCTTGAGACTTTTGGAACATCCGCCTTATAGCCCCGACTTGGCGCCGTGTGACTTTGGATTGTTTCCTTTGTCAAGAGCCAACTGAAAGGACAAAAGTTTAAAACTGAAGACGCGCTACTGGAGGCCTGGAATAAAATATGCGCTAAAATTTTAAATGAAAAGTAAAAAGCTATTTTCAGTGACTGGTTTGTTAGAATGGAAAAGTGTATTTAATGTGGGGAAATTATTTTGAAAAAATCAAATAAATGTACGTATATCTCAAAACTTTTCGAACAACCTACGTACAGATGAGTGCTATTCTATAACGTAGTATAATATGTATGTATACTTAAAACGCGCATATGGTTTCTCCAAATCATACCGCGATACAGATTAGCGTCAATCTATAACATAGTAAGATTTGAAAACAAAATACGCTCCTATTTCTACTTCAAAATATACCGCGGCTCAGGATTTTCACAATAGTAGTAAATAGTTCTGTTGTGTTAATATAAAAACATTGTTGAAATTGTAATTTGCGATGGAAGCAAACCTAGATGTCTTAAAAGATATTATTTATAAGGAGGATATAATTGAAAGTTATAGATACGTTAGTTGTAATGACTACAGTGTTATCATAAGAAGCAAAAATCGCCATAGCGATATTAAAACAAAAAGTGTGTGACGTGGATCCGCAATTTTAGTATTGGCACCACAACAAACTGGATAGTTAGATATACTTACCCATCACTAAAAATAAATATATATATATATATATATATATATATATATATATATATATATATATATATATATATACAAAAAGTGTATAAGTGTGTCATCAAATTGAATTCAACAAAGTTGCAGAATTTAAAAAATGTTCCACTCGAATAAGAAATTAAGAATGTGGTGCCAAAATCGTATTTCTTTTCAAGAAAGTAAATCCAAATGGTATAAAAATTATTCCATAGAAACAGCTAATGCTATAAATAAAGGAAACATGGCTATAAATAAATTAAAAACAACTGGTGATGTTTTGAATTTTTTACAAATCAAAATTTTAAACGTGGAGAATTATAGATTTACAACCAACATCAACTAGTCGCAGAAAACAAAGGACAGGGCTAACTGCAGGTACAAAAAGCATTCAGGCTGGTAGGCCAACAAAATTCTAAGGCAGTTTCGTTAAAAAACGGAATTGTTTGAGAAATCTGGAAGTGAATATTAGTTTGAATCAAACTAACCAGAAATCGCATTAATTTTTATATTACTTGTAAGTTCTGTTTTCTGAAATATGTCTACTTTGTTAGCTTAGAAATAGGCCATAAAAAATAAAGGTAACTTTAAAAATAAATGTTGTTTATTTTTCGTACCGCGGTATAATTTGGAGTAGAAATAGGAGCGTACTGTAAGTTCATACCCTACTATTTTGTAGATTGACGCTTATCTGTATCGCGGTATGATTTGGAGAAACCATATGCGCGCTTTAAATATACATATTATACTACGCTATAGAATGGCACTCATCTGTATAATGGTATATAATGTAAATACGCACCCCGGGCCCTATATGCTTCAGGTACCTTATACCGAGAATAAAACCTGGGTCAGAGACAAGAATGAGACGAGTAACTGGTCCTAACAATTTGTCCATTGTATTTATCTCTTTCTGGTTTAACGCAAGTTCCAATATATATGTATTTGTCTTTCATCATGGCAGGCTATCGTAGATGGAGCAATCATCGTTTTGCCCTGGTTGCCAAGTTGTTTACAATTTCTGCATGTAAACTTTAATGTCCTTTTTGGCTCACATCTAATTAAGAGAAAGAAAATAAACCATGAATCGAATATTTTTAACTTGACAACGTTGCCGATATTTGTGTTTGATATTTTTCAATGGCCGATATGTTTGGACAGTTTGTTTACATTTTCTGTGATTTATTGTGTGTTTCGTGGTTTTTTACCTCTAATTGGATTTTGAATATTGACTTTTATTATTGATCACAGTGTATATATTAAATTTGTGCTTTTCAACAGATAATTTAAGGTAATATTGACACGGTTATCTGTAAGAAAAATCTTTATAAAAACCAAATAAATGACATTTTTAATAAGGTGTGTGTAATTATTGAACTAAACCCCAATATTTTATATTAATAGGAAACAAAAACAAGTACCTAACATTAAGGGCAAAAATAGCACAGCTATATAATTTGAATTTGGCGGGCAAACGATAAAGTCGACTCACGCGCCATCTGCGTTTGCCTTCCTTGAAGACAGACAAGGAAGGCCCAGCAGCTATCTCTCTCTCGGATAATTTATTTACATTTAGTTGCTCGTCTTATTGTTGTCTCTGCCTGGGTCTTTTTGGTCAGAGGCTGGTACGCCAGCCACTACACCACGCTGTATATTCAATCAATTTAATAATCCTTTATTGGACGTTAAAAAAACGGGGTCTTGTGGTACATCATTTTAAAGCTCCTGACTAGTACTTTATGACACTAGAATATAAAGTCAATATCCTTACCTACTACAAAATGACGGTACTTAATTAACGTCATTAACGGGACGTCTTTTGTCTGTGACTTAGGAGGCCAATTTAACGTCATTTTGACGTCATCTTATGACGTCTTTGCTGACCAAATGTGACCAAAAATGACTAAAAAGAGACGTCAATAAGACGTCAGCTTGCTGCTTGGGATGTCATAATAAAGTTGCTACAAGCAATTGATTACAATAATAAAAATAGGGTATTTCATTTTAAATTTCCTAATCCAAAGAGAAAACTATAAACTTGAAAACCTTGCAAATATTTTTTTTCTTCATGTTCAGTTACCCCTTGGCACAAAATTTGGTTCACTTATATTTAACGATTGCTAAGATAATCCACCATTCCGTTTTTTTTCTACTAACACTGTATAGTTCTCTGAAAACTTTTTGTTTTATTTACTATTAACATCGTGTGTTTTATTTGGATCACCCTTTATTTATTATATTACCTAAACACAACTAGTATACTGGTCAAAATACAATATAAATGAAAATCTAAAATCTGTACGTTATTTAAAAATTACCTGAATACCTTATTTCTATGGCCATATTTCCAAAACTAATAAATTTAGATATAACTTATGTGGTATTTTCTAAAAGCTTTTTAAATATCTTTGTGGTGGTGATATCGGTGAATATACATATTAGGACAAAAAGTACAATGTACATGTCATGTTTTTTTTTAATGAAACATCTAAAATATTATATCACCATTAAAAACATCTTTAAAATACCCCATTTAATATATCTTATCTTAATAGTCCCCGCAATTTGACCATCTAAGTTAGGTATTTAGGTAATGATTTAAGTAACACCATTTTGTAGTCGGTGAAGGTATTAATCTCATATTCTAGAGTTACAAAGTACTTGTCAGGAGCCACAAGACCCGCTTTTCATTTAATTTTTCTTTCCAATTTGGTTCCCAGCTGTTACATTGACATTTTAAGTTGTCAGTGATACATATGTTAAAAAATAAAGATCTTGCTCGTTCCAAATTTTATTTGAATATTAAATAATTAAATTAGGCGACTTGGCAACGGTGCAATTACAATTTAGAGCCCTCATCGGCGTAATTTTGAACCATTTTAGTGCATTATGACTTTTCATAGTCAAATTTTGCTTGCTGATTTTGCAGTTAATATCGTATTTTTCAAATGTTTGTTTTTTATGATTTATTGGATTAGTGGAATAATAAATAGAAAATATAGTTAGTCTACAACTTGTATTAAATATTTTAATGGTTGTCGTTAGTGATTTTGTTCAAAACTATGCAATGAAGAAACCTGTATAAAGTCGGTTTTATTGTTTCTGCTGTTTAAAGTAGTTAGAGAATAAGGCCTAATCCGAGGCCTAATCATAGATAACCTACATTTGGATCCGCAGTGGCAAGAAGCATTTTTCTGATTTTTACGACCGCGCGCAGTGGGTGGACGAACATGCGCACTTAAAAGCCGTGGCAAAATACAAACACCGGCACCCCGTACCCATCGTCCGCGGTCTGACCGTGACGCTCATTAGCTACCGTACTTCGAACACAAAACCATGACGCCGTCGACAAAATCTTTCCGATAATGCGGATAGTTTGTTTGGCGTCAGGTGCGTTTACCCTCAACTTGCTTGCGCACAAATCGGTTTTTTCGCGCAGGTTATAACATTGGCCATCCATCGAGATCAGTGGGCCTAATGTTTTTTTATACTAGTTGTGACAATAAATAATATAGAAATATTAGCTCTTGCACAATTTAAAATATAAGTTCTGTAATCTATTCAGTCTTAACCATGCATTTCTCCAAAGCTTAAAAGTAAGAAGATACTCCAGAAATTTGATATGCGTATGCTAAAAGACTCTATTGTGTTCACGCCCATTACTTCCTCGATTGCTTGTAGTTGAAACCTACTACAATCCTTTTAAGCAAAAATTAGTTTATTTTCATGTCAATGAACTAAAGAAATATTCAATTTCATATTTAATTAGTAACAATCTAGTAAAAATATTACATTTTTAGGTACATATCAGAATAATTAATTTTCTTACATTGTAGAAGCTATTAATTAAATTTTATTTAGTTTATCCTTATAGACAGCATCGGGCTGGATTAAAAAATAAAGGTTTAACAATGAGAAACTGCAATTACTTGCATAATATATTTTTAAATATTTATGTAGAACCAAATGTATAGTTACGACTTAAACAGAATTTAATTCTAACAGGATTTGCCATGATATTCGAACTTAAATGTGAAACAAAATTATTGCATACACAATACAACAAAATATTTATTAAAATTTAAAAAATCGCCATTAGGCTTTCTGTAAAATAGTCCGATTAGTTAGGGATCCCTGGACCATTCTTCCAAGTCATTACTAACAAGCTAATTTTTCGTAAGTAACTTTATTTTGACGAGACGCCCAACTTTTTTCTTACAATTCGTTGGGGTAGCTTACAGGGGTAGCAGGAATTAAGTGTGTTGATTTGACGAATATAAAAATTATCTTAATTAACCGAAAAAATATTTGGCCTACAAAATGTAAGGTTTCATCAAAGAGTGCCCTACCACCAACATGTTTGATTAACGCTGTCTTAAAAAATAACTACTAACCACCTGATTTTCTTTCTGTTGCTGTTGCGTGTTCAGTAAGTTTTGAGATACTTTGTAACTAAAATGTGCAGAAAAGTAACATTTATGTTTTTGTTTGTACATGTCATGACGTGTCGTAGTCCTACATAGTTATTAGTAAACTATCAGTTTTGCGCCAGTTCGTGTCCAGCGATTTTAGCGCAATGGCGGCGTCGACGACTATCGAGTGCCGTGCAATTTTGAAATACAACTTTTCACGTGGGTTATCTCAAGAACAGTGTTTCGAAGAAATGAGCCTATACTTGGTGATGATTGTCCATCTCGTGCGACCATATACAGATGGTACAAACAATTTCAGCGGGGCTCGTTTTCGCTTGAAGACGCTCAGGTCGACCGTGTGAAGTAGTTACCCCAGAAAACATATCTGCCGTCCAAAAAGCTATAGAAACAAACCGACGAATTACTTAGCGACAGTTAGACGAGACATTGAACATAAGTTTAGCAACATTACCCACGATCATACATGAGCACTTGGGTTTTAGAAAAATTTTTACTCTTTGGGTTCCACACAAGTTAACTCCCGAGCAGCAGACACAAAGAGTGAATTGGTGTCAAAAAATGATGTCCAAATTCCAGGAGGGTAAATCTAAAGACATAGTGTCGATCGTCACGGGAGATGAAACTTATCTTTATTATTACGAAGTCCCAACTAAACAACAGAATACGATATGGGTTCTCGAAGGTGAAGAAACTCCGACCTCCGAAGTTCGCAAATCAAGATCTGTAAATAATTAAACGTGTTGTTCTCCGAGAACAGAAGACCGTAAATGCTCTCTGGTACACTACAGTATGCCTTTAAAAACTTATAGAAAAGTTATGAGTGATTCGCCCAAACTCGTAACTCGCTAGCCTGTACCTTCATCATGACAATGCCCCACCTCATCGAGCTGAGCTTACCAGTCAATTTTTGACAGATGCAGGCTTGAGACTTTTGAAACATACGCCCTATAGCCCCGACTTGGTGCCGTGTGACTTTGGGTTGTTTCCTTTTGTCATGAGCCAACTGAAAGGACAAAAGTTTAAAACTAAAGACGCGCTACTGGAGGCCTGGGATAAAATATGCGCTAAAACTTCAAATGAAAAGTGAAAAGCTATTTTCAGTGACTGGTTTGTTAGAATGGCAAAGTGTATTCAATGTGGTGGAAATTATTTTGAAAAAATCAAATAAATGTACGTATATCTCAAAACTTTTTGAACACCTTACGTATTTATATAATTTAACACCCACATTGTCCTACAAATTGCGTAATACGTCATCCTGGTTTTTGATATTCGTGAAATCAACACATTTAATTCCTGCTACCCCTGTAAGCTACCACCAACGAAAATTGTTGTAAGGAAAAAGTTGGGCGCCTCATCAAAATAAAGCTACTCACGAAAAATTAGCTTTTTAGTAATGAATGGTAAAAATGGTTCAGTGATCCCTAATTATATGTTGAAGAATAGGAATTTTTGATTTTTCTCTTGTTGAATTGTTGAGTGTCTTAAAACAGTTATCTCAGGTAGCACGCTTTAGATTTTTCAAAAAATTAAAAGCAGATTTTGATTTTTCAAAAATATTTTCTTTATTGATTTAATATAAGAAAAATAATATTAATAATATAATTAATTTTGACGGTAACTCAGACTCACTCAAAGATTAATTAGGCTTTTAGCCTAGCTACAAAAATCCCCGTATGTTTAATGTTAAAAATTAAATGTTATAAATAAATAGTTCATTTTTCTTTATTCCTTCCAGTTCACTATGGTTTCTACGACCCAAATTTGTGACCAAAATCCATTTTTTCAAATTTATAAAAGATAATTTTGGTTGTTTACGTGGATAGCAGATATATCATTATTTAGATATATAGTGTGTTTAGTCTTAATTTGTTCTTTTTTCTTGGGATACAGAAAGATGAATTTAGTACCTCTCACATATTAATCAGTAGCCATAAAGAAATCGTTAAGTGACGCCAAAAGTTGTTAGTGTGGTGCTAATCTGTTTAATCATATTTTTAAAGAAAATATATTTTTTTATTAACTACTAAGTAGGTAAAAAAATATCTATTTGATAAAATTACCTAATTCTGTCCGTTTCAAATAAAATTAGTTTTCTTATTGCCTCATTTACTAATAATTTTTAAAAATATTTAATTTCTGGAAGGTTGAGAAAAAAATGGTGCATTTGGCGGCAATATATTTCACATTATTTTGTTGGCTCTTTATTTGTAATTATTTTACAATCTTTACTTGCGATTATTTGCTACCCTGGAAAAAATATATTTTTTTACAGATATGCACTATTTTAATAAAAACACCTTTAGAATTGTGGTTGTAAGAAGCCGATAAAAACGAAAAGTTTTTAAAAATATTTAATTACTTACTTAAATCAAAAGATCGAAATAAACGTTAATTCATCTAATGAACCAGATATCTGACAAAAATTTGTCGCCTCTACCCCAATTTTGTAGAAATATGGTGCCAAGCAGCACAAAATAAGGGGTATGTTCAAAATAAAAATTCTGCTTGGTTGGAAAAACAGATTGTTAATGTATTTGATTTATCTACACCTACAACAGTGGATGAAAGTCTTTGCCAGCTAGCAAAAATAATAAAAATGCTAAGCTTCCAATATTATCCAAATAAATTGGTTTTCTTTTTCTCTTTGACACCTTGTATATTGTGTAAAGGTGAAAGTTGAGTTTTTATATTATTTATTATTATTGGTTTAGGAAAACCAATTTTTACTTGTAAGTTTTTTAATTGAACGCATTTATTAATTTTGGCCGAAAAATAGGCTCCCAGAAACCATAGTGCAGTTGTCGAAATAAATGATCTTTTTTAGTGAGAAAATCACGTCTTTATTTGCAGTAAAACAGTTAATATTTCAGGCTACTATGAGTTCACCATCAAATCTGCAGGACATTTATTTAGACACAGGGCAGTTAATGACCCATTAACGTGTTTTCCTGAAACATCAGTTTTCTGTTGTTTTAAAGCCACTTCGAGTGTGTTAAGGTAATGGCAAGCATGTTAACTGAATGACCGAATTTCATGGAAAAAATGCTTTGTTACGTGCAAGCACATTTTAAATGGTTAATATGTTGGCCATACACATCTAAAAAGCTGTTATTACAGTAGAAAGTGTCTTTACAAAATCTATCTTCAGGGCTAGCCAGAACTAACCTGCTTTACAGAGTAATCGCTTTGAGATGAACAAAATTATTCATTTCCCCGTAACATAGTATCAGGACCTGGACCCCTTTTATTCTTTAATTTTTTATAGGATAATACATTTTTTTGTTACTTCAGGACTAGCCAGAACTAACCTGCTTCACAAAGTACGTAATCGCTTTAAAATGAACAAAATTATTCAGTTCCCCGTAACATAGTATCAGGACGTGGGTTACGTTCAGTTGCTCAAACAATTTCATATGAAGTGAGATTAGTATTAATTTTAATATCATTTTTATTTATAATTTTTAGTTTTAATATTATTGATTTTGAAAAATTTCAGGAAAATATTTGGTTTATTTTTCTTATATTACCTTCTAGAATTATGTGAATTGTCTCTAGGTTAGCTGAAACAAATCGTACACCTTTTGATAACACATTTTTTGTTACTTCAGGACTAGCCAGAACTAACCTGCTTCACAGAGTACATAATCGGTTTGAAATGAACAAAATTATTCAGTTCCCTGTAACATAGTATCAGGACCTGGAGCCCTTTTTTTCTTTAATTTTTTGAGGATAACACATTTTTTTGTTACTTCAGGACTAGCCAGAACTAACCTGCTTCACAGAGTACGTAATCGCTTTGGAATGAACAAAATTATTTATTTCCCCGTAACATAGTGTCAGAACCTGGAGCCCTTTTTTTCTTTAATTTTTTTGAGGATAATACTTTTTTGTTACTTCAGGACTAGCCAGAACTAACCTGCTTCACAGAGTACGTAATCGCTTTGAAATGAACAAAATTATTTATTTCCCGTAACATAGTATCAGGAAATGGAGTGTAAACATATTCAAAGACTGCTTAATTTCGGTCTTTTAATGCCGTTTCAAAGGCCGCTCTTTAGTTCCTAATTTAATTAGCAAATCCTTTTTGTGTGTCATAATAGTATTATTGCCCGTTGAATGAATTAGGCCTCCAGTCTGTGTCACAAATTTTATTCTCATGAGTATGCAGGTATTTAACTAGAGTAGAGTTAATTCATTACTCACCCTTCGTAATGTATTAATATTAGATAGACCAAAAAAAAGTTTTTTTTGTTGAAAAATATATCGAAAATTTTCTTCAAGGCGATAAAAAAATTTCGTCAAGTTGGTTTAAACCAATGACCTTTTATCCTTTACAGGAGATGAAACTTGTTTACATTTGATTACGATCAGACATTAAAAATTTCTCCGATTTGACTGGACTATTTGCTTTCAAGATAATTTTGCTTAAGTCATAGGGCAAGCGCTAGTGCCACTTTTGCTATTTTATATTAAAAGTCTTGGCTTTTGCCATGCTTGCATTTATTTGTTAATACAATTTTTACTGGTAATACTATATAAGAATATCGTCTAAACTTTAAGGTGATTTTGATATCAGAATTCTATAGTTATTATTATGTTCATATTAAATTATCATTATATTTAATTATTTACAGGTTTTTTCTTTTTGTTTTAAATCACGGAAAATTGACTAAACAACCCGACAACGTTGCTACGGGCCATAGCCTCCAAGCGGGCTCGGATTGGCTAGTCTCGTAGCATTTTTATCACTTCTCATGCGCCATTACTTGCAGCGTTGCCTTGTGAGAAATAGTTGTTTTGGTGATTTTTCTCAGTTTTTCATGTGTCTGTCTAATAGTGTTTTTGTGTAAATTATTGGACAATTTTACCGACAATATGGTTCGTGAATGCCAAGTATGCAAAAAATAGACTTTTTAAACCCCAATGTGTCATTTCACAAGTAAGTAAACATATGTTTGTTTGCAATTCATTGGCGTCGCATCGTTGTTGGCGTAGTCTGTTAGTATTTATTTCTTTATGAGATACATAATAATATGTTTTAAATTATTTCATATACATAACCTATTTACAAATGACTAATTATGATATTAGTGCAATTTTCGGTAATTTTCTAGAAACCTGCGGCAACTCCGATTTTAACGAAATTTGGTATACGGGGTTTTTGGGGCGCTGATCACGAGTCACGATTTTTGGCGGAAACGTTTCGTTCTCGAGATATTCATCATCAAAGTTCAAATTTGAACTAAGCTTATTTTCACTATATTCCCCTTCTTTTTGCACACAATTCTTGATTTAAAGCTAAAGTGTCACAAAATATTTGATTTTCACCTTTTAAAACCCCGTTTTTCTACGTTTTTTACATTATTTTTGCATTAAATAGCGTGGCTTTTCTTTGATAATGCGGCAACCATACATACACATAGGGCTTCATGGCACACTAGGATTGAAATGATTCAAAGTATAGCTATGCAATTTAATGCAAAAATAATGTAAAATACGTAAAAACGGGGTTTTAAAAGGTTAAAATCAAATATTGTATGCCACTTTAGCTTTAAATTAAGAATTGTGTGCAAAAAGAAGGGGGAATATTGTAAAAATAGGATTAGTTTAAATTTCAAGTCTGATGATAAATATCTTAAGAACGAAACGTTTCCGCCAAAAATTCTTTCAGATTCGTGATTAGCGCCCCAAAAACCCCGTATACCAAATTTCGTCAAAATCGGAGTTGCTGCAGGTTTCTAGAAAATTACCCAATTTTCTTTTATGAGAATAAATCTTAAATTAAATGATGTAATATTATTTGTAAAACTGCCTTTAAGCAAATGTAATACATAAGTGGTTATTT
Organism: Listronotus bonariensis; assembly: GCA_014170235.1. Lineage (NCBI taxonomy): Eukaryota > Metazoa > Arthropoda > Insecta > Coleoptera > Curculionidae > Listronotus > Listronotus bonariensis. The sequence goes on along the minus strand of JACEGR010002522.1, from coordinate 103,335 downwards.
AAAAAATCCTCATTCTATCTTTTTAATTCCTGATTTACATACATACACACGCACACTTTTTATATCCACGTTATAAAACGTAAAATTATACATACCCAAATCTTATTTAGAAAAGTTTTACAAGTTTATCTAAAACATTCTTATTTGGTGTTATTTTTGCTTATTTTATTATTGCCTTAGAATGGCACACCTCTGGCAATCGAAATGCACTTCGTCATTATATTATTTACAGTGTTGCCAACACAGAGGTATTTGTAAACAAAGGCAAATTATTTTGATTTGTTTTCTTTGTCACACACGTTTGTGTTTTCATGTTTAGTATTTTAATCATGGCAACAAAACAAACGGCATTTTAGCATTGAAAAACAAGTAATGTTTGGTCTGTTGTGAATAGTCTAAGGTTTAAACCCTTATTATTAAGAGTCTATCTTCGCGACTTACAGCCTTTTGATAACAATCTTTTTTATGCAAAACACGCAAACTGTTAATCAAAAAAATTTCCCAACACACATTTCTAAAGAAAATTAAATTCCTAAAAAAGCTCCCTTCGTAACTGTCGTCAAACAAGCCGTTTCCAAGTAATGAAACTTTGAACATTGAACTATTTTTCCAATGTTGTTTCTTGAGTATATTTTTGTTACCACTACAAATATCAATATTTAAATAAATCCAACCCATATTTGGAAGTGCTACAAAAAAAGGTTATTTAATATTTTTCAATAACTTCACTCCCTAAAAAGTTCTTTGACGTTGAAATTACTTTTGGATTTAATTTCAACCTTGAATAACTTTTGAAAGAGTGAATTTATTGAAAAATGTTAAGATGTCTTTTTGTAGCGCATCGAATTCCCTTTAAAGGTATGTATTGATGTATTTAAATATTGATATTTATAGTAGTAACTAAAATTCAAACTCAAAAAACAAAATTTTTAAAATAGTCCAATGTTCAAAGCCTGATTACTTGTGAGAATACACGTATTAATCACAAAATAGCTTATAAAAACCAAAATACATTATTAGCTTTTGTCTGCACTTTTTAGAGATACCCTGTATATATTTTATTGTATACAGGGTGTCCAGTAACTCAACCGACAAACTTTAAGGGGTAATTCTACAATGAAAAATGGGGAAAACTCATATAAACAAATTATATGCATTTCTCAGGTTAAGTGGTAGTTAAACTCATACGAAAGTATGGGATGAACTTCTCCTATTCAAGAGCGTAATTTTTGTATTACTTTTAAATAAAAATCTATTTATTTTTTATTTATTTATTTATATGCATGTCCTAAACGTCTTAGTTTTTGAAAACTTTTATATCCATTAAAATATTATTTTTAAAATTTGGGAAACGCACTCTTTGCACTAAAAGACATTTTTTGGCATACAAAAAATATAATTTTACCAGTGTCGTCCATGTGTGGGGGGAATGGTACGCCACTTCATTTTTTAAAATAAAATTATTATTCTAAATTACCGTTTAGTTTAGAACAAATTTAATCCCTTGATTTTTTTATTTGATTTACGGTTTTCGCGTAAATAAATAGGAAAAATTAGGAATTTTTGGGTAGTTCAGTGGTAGAATGCTCGCTTGTCACGCAGGCGGCCCGGGTTAGATTCCCGCCAATGCTGATTTTTTAAATAAAAATCGGCGGGAAGCACTACAGTTCACCATAAACGGGACAGTCCCGCCAAAATCGGGACGTGGGTCACTTTAGCCTTTGTAAAACAGAAACACCGAGAGCAGCAAATTAAGCAACGCTGGTCATGGTTAGTTATAAATGGAATACTTGACACCCGGAACAGCTAGTCCAGTAATATTACTTAAATAGAATTTATTGTTGTATGCATTAAGTAATGCATAAATTAAAAATTGTTGCTAATTTTAATCCAGTCATACTCGACTATACCGCACTACGTACATTTCAATGAATGGACTATAAATATCTAATTACATGCAAAAGATAGCTGCATGTGACCGACAAATATTTCCGGTGTAATTTTCCTAACCTACAAAGTTCTATATGTATACATATTTACTTAGCAAACGTGTTTTCATTAAAAACATTATTTTAAATTGACCAGCATATCCCAAAATGAATGAATACTTGTATAAAATTATAAAGTATTATATCTAAATATAAATACTTTGTTTATAACACTAATACTATCACGCTTAAACATTTTTATCATGACAGCTTATTTAAACCATTTATCATAATTGTTAAAATAAACTACATAAAATAAATAACGAAAACTACCGCATCTTAAAGTGTCCGAAAGCGCATCTTACAAAAACCGCCCTTCTTGCGGCCTATAATCACCTGCATTTAAGGTTAGAAAAAGGACAGCAATATTCAGTTATGCACTCTTGTTAATTCAATGAAAAAAATGCAAACTTACATGCCACTTGAAAGTAAAAATTCGCAGAAAACACCAGCAATGCAGTTCCTCGACTCGAGATGCACTCTAAGCTAGCACGTGGCTCCACCAATTTAGACCGAAATAATAACAAACCATGCACTGATCAACCAGCCATATTGCAGACTGATTTTCAAGCAGCCGATCCATGTGAGCGCGCACGGGAAACCAATCTATTCCAGGAGGGAGGTAAATAACCCGAGCAGTGGTGTAGGGAACTAGAGGACGGTGATAGGGCGTTGGTAATAAAGACTCCGCATGCAATCCTGTATTTCTTGCGGGACATTGCGTTGATTCATTAACCGGTTTTTGAGAGAACAGTGCAGTACTCTTTTTAACACAGATGCTTCTCATTAAAAGCATAGCAATAGCGTAGTTATAGGTAATGATAAATATTAGTACCCTTAGGACTTCTGAAATATTTAATAAATGTTTGATCACTGTCTATAATAGTAAATATAAACTACACGGTTTGTTAAAAACTTTTACTACTGATGAAAAATAAATTAGCTTTTGATTTTATTCGGATGAATATTACCTTTACACCATGAATAAATTAACAATAGCATGAGTTCATTGAACCACTTTATTTATACTAGCTACCTATATGGCGTGTATGACCCAGTAAACTACTGCTTTGTTTACTGGTGTGGTAATTTGTTTGACATACAATGGTAATTAAGATTTTAACAAGTGGTTATAACAATTGAAAGTATAAAATATATAACAATATCGAAAAAGGATTTAATTGCTGTGTTCGCATAAAAAATTTAAATCACCAAATCCATCACCATCACCAAAAATTACTTGAAAATTTTGGGATGTAACTAGGATTACACAGGTATGCATGGGTAAAATTGTCTGATATGGGCCATATGAATTAAAAGAAGCAAATGATCATTATTACATAGAAATATAGAAGGATTTACTTGAAACGTATGAATAAAGTCAAGCATTTACTTACACAACAAGTGCGAGTATTTACTTATAGAAAAATGATGCTACTGAATAGCAGAAAATCTTGTGGATTTAAGTGAGGAAGAGGGTGAGAGATTCCATCAGAACATAAAGGCTATGGAAAAAAATTATTAAGGAAAATGAAATGTTAACATTGCAGACTGTTGTTGGGTGTTACAGGGGATTAAGGCGAATGAACATAGACGAAAATCTTTAAAAAGAAGCTTTATTGACGACCAGAAGTTCATTAGGCACGTTAGTTAAGTTTCGATATCACAGAAACCTATTTGTCTATAAAAGCTTTATATTTTTTTATGTTGTTACGACACGCGACGTAAAAATTTGGGCACGCAAGCATGTTGATGTTTTTATTTTTTGTGTTTTGGTCTTCAAAATGTTAACCACCTGAAAAACAAAGTATCGAACGGCACGCGTTTGTCAAGTAAAAAGTAAGTAAATAAGTTTTGTGTTTTCTTTGCTCCTCAAAAGTTTTTGTTTTTTTGTCTCAAAAAATAAAGTTTGTGGCACGCCAACGACATCATTTTACAATTTTTTACAAAAATGGTACGTCCATACATAAAGGTTTGCCATTACTGGTATATATCACTAGCTTTTGCCAGCGGATTCGCACACGTTAAATTCGTAGTAAAACAATTCCCCTTCCCGCAAAAAAGTGTTTGAATACGACTTCACATTAGAAATCTTAAAATTACCAGTGGTTCTCCAATATATTAAGCATGTTATTATACTGTTCCGCATCACCTCGTATATAAAAACACCTCTTCGTTTTTATACCTTTTATTAACGATCTAACGTAACTATGGTTACAACGACGAAATCTTTACTTGTCAATGTCTCGAAGTTTACAGCACAAAAGTCGAATCTATACTAATCGATCGGGGGTTTCCCGTCGCCCTTTATAGTATGGTGGAAGAGTAAAGAATGATCTAGAATTTTCGAGAAATATCGCGAAAATTCCATAATACAAGATGGCATAAAAGTTCTTAATGGATAATTCGGGCGTTTTCGGAAACCTTCGAAAATGATGAAAGGACTTGGAAGAATTAAGGTAAATTATTTAAATAAATTAACAAACTAAATTAAATGATCCTATATAACTCTCTAAAATTCTCTAACCTAAACACATTTTTGAAAGTCTGTAACAATACATATAAACCTTCCTCTTAAATTACTCTATTTATTTAAAACTGCATCAAAATCCATTGGGTAGTTTTAAAGATCTAAGCATACAGACATAGGGACAGACGCGGGAAGCGACTTTGCTTTATACTATGTAGTGATAAGGGGAAAAATTTTGCTAGCAAATTTTTTTCTCAAATGATATTCGACAAGACTATTTCACGAGAATTACAAGTAAGTGTTTAGCCTTTAAATTACATATAAATCAACAATAGTTTTTTACCTATTTTACTTTAACCTAACTAACTTTTATCGCTGGAAATTCCAATATGTTGGTTTTATCAAAGTAGGAGCAGGTAGGAGTTTTGTCAGTAGAAAACAGGAGGTTGCTATGACATTTTGCCAGTGTAAGACCCTCCTGTGAAATAGTCAGAAAAAAGATGGTTATGTACAAAGTCGGTCTATATAAGGTCACAACATTCGGCCATATTGCTTTGACGTGTTATGACGTTATTTCCCATTTTTCGGCCATGTTGTTCAGTGCCGGAGATATACAGTTTATTGTATTAGTAGAACAACCGTTTATACAACAGTTTTTTATTATTAATAAGTTGTAAATTCTTTTACTTTAAATAAAAAACATTTGGAATTACATCTTTCAACAAATATCACTACCAAAACAATGCAAAATGAAATGCGCAAATTCTAGACGCCACTGGATTGATCATCAGCTTTGATTTTACCCAGTCTTGCCAGCTTTTCTTCGTGGAGTGCCCTTCCTTGCGTCCCCGACCTCGAACCGCCTAAAAGTTGAGGATATGTCGCAACCTTATAAATATAAACTATCTTTCTTTCTCCTATCATAAGAATGCTTAATAATGGAAATAGAGTAGACAAAGTCTTTTTAGTTTCTCCTTTAATGTATTTAAAAAAATGTGATACGTCTTGAACTGTGATGTGTAATGTGATAATATTAGATTAATATTTATTATTAGTACAACTTATGTATATTTATTACTTTAATTATTGTGAATATTAAATTTCTTTGCAAACATTGTAAATTTGTAAATGGGTTTTGCCCGTAAATAAATAAATAAATAAATAACCTTGGGTTATGTAATGGCTTGCAAACGTCATTTTTGACATAAAATTTAAAATAAGTCCAAAACGGTTAGACTTAGGTATAGGAAATTATACATAAAATATGTTTAAAATTTTACGCAGAATCTAAAAATAAATAATATATAGGGTGTTCAAAATAAGGAAGTTGACATTAACATCCCGTATAACCGGAAGTGCTAGAATTGTAAAAATATTTTCGTCGTATGAACCCAATTTACTTTATAATGTTAACAAATTTTTAAAGATACCATGTGAAAAATCAATCGCTGCAATTTCTTGTGGGACACCCTGTAATGATTTTTTTAAGACAAAACATTATTAATAAAGTGAATTTATCATTTTTCAACCAACACTATTAATTATTTAATTAATAACTAGCTATGATTCCCGGCTTCGCTCAGGAGTTGATATGAAAAATTTAATTAATTTTATAGCGTCAACAACACGTGGTTATTATGCTGTTAAAATGTAGCTTATATGACACGTTCGTAGATTTACCATAGCAGCGCCATCTATTGATTACTTACTCAACCCAGTCGAACAGACAAATAATTAGCAATAAATTAAAATTGCGACTATAATTTGAGATTTAAACTATCCTATCTCTCAAGTTGGATCGAACTGCACATGGTGTGAGAATTTTATTATAATCGGTTAAGTGGTTTAGGAGTCCATTGAGGACAAACATTGTGACACGAGATTTATATATATTAAGATTACTTATTGCCAATTCCGGATTAACCTATAGGCAAATTAGGCAATTGATTGGAGCATCACGTTGTAGGGGGCACCATTTTTTTGTGTTTTTAGAAAAAATTCGGTTAGTTAAAAGGAAATGTATAATTGGAACAGGTTGTGTCATTTTTTTGCTCTTCAAAAAGTTTAGGTTTAGTGAAAAGAAATGTATGTTGTAAAGAGGAGGTGGGTTTTTTTGCTCTTTAAAAAACTTGGGGTAACTGAAAAGAAATACATGATTTAAAAAGGTAGGGATCTTTTTTGTCCTCAAAAATTTCATGTCTAGGGGGCACCACAGGAGTAAACTGCTTAGGGCATCAGGAAGTCCTAATCCGGCACTGCTTGTTGCGCATGGAAAAAAAAATTAAAAATGCAAAATTGCACTATATCTAAACTTTATTTTGACTTTAAATAAGATATACAAGGAAGTTGCTTTTTATTTTTTAACAATACTTTCATTTATCATTGTTTCTAAGGTCTTACTGTATCCTTATAAACTAAATACAAGGCTTTGTGTCTGATAACAAATTTAATATGCTCGTACTCTGTTACCCAATTTGTGCTGAACACTAAGTTGGTGGCCTAATTTACCTTTTTATTTAAATTTTAACAATAGACCGTGAATACAAACTTCAGAATAGGAATTATGACGTCACTAACTGCTTGTCCTATATTCCGTTGAGGCATTCAAACGTGCCCTGAATATGGAATTCTAATTTGCCTCCAACTCGGGAGAGCAAAGTTTGAGCTAAAAATACATTCAGGTCCAGGGTATCCTAACATATTTTACCGTTTACAAATTATTCGCTTTTTTAACACCACATATAACTTAAATTACCTTTCAGTGTGGTTATACGTAGTCCTTGAGATTTCTAAAATCTAAAAAAAAAAATTTTTACCTAATTATTACTGAGTTAACAAGTTGAGAGAGATACGGAAAACGGGTTCTTATAAACCTTCCGAAAGTCCGATAACATTATCAAAGTTTAAAATAAACTTACTACCTTATAATGTTATGATTTTTTAAGTCTACTTAAATTGATTTAAAAAAATAGCAACTAAAGATATGTAGTTTAACTATAGTAATTTATTTCCTTTGGTTTAATTTAAAAAATATATACAGTGTGTCCAAGATAAGGATCCTAAGCATGGGAATGTCAGTACCTATTGGAGATACAGCTTAGGTTAAATTAGGAAAAAGTTGTGTTTTTTAAAGCTTATTTACATGCCGTTTAAAATTTGAAAAATTTTTATGGCCTGCTGAGATATTTGGCAAAAACGAAAATTTGACTATATCGATTTAATTTTTTTCTGACTTTATTTTAAGAGATTTAAAAAACCTAATAACACTTTTTTATAGGCACTTTTTAGCTACTACATGATGGTATTTTTAGATTTTATACCCGATGTTTTGTTTTCAAGAAACCATCATCAACTATTTTTTTATATGACTCGAAAAAAAGTACACCCTGTATCTGATCCCATTTTTTATTACAAATTCAACGATGTATCACATGTCATATTTTAATTTTGTAGTTAAAAGAAAAATTGCATTTATTCTATTTTTTTAAAGTTATTTTTAAGTAGGCCTTGTAAACAAATGCTAGGACGTTAATACCTGTTACCGTATCTGTAACATAATTTATTTATCATTATAATTAATAGTTTAAAAAAACTAAAAAACACGCTTTTATATGCAACCGAACTAAAAATTAGAAAATAATTTTTCATTAAAAAAAATATTGTCATTTCATAGTAAAAAGCGTGGGGTGATAAATATATTAAATGTTATAATTATTACATTTGCAAATATCTATGATGGAAAAGTTATGAAAAAATAGTAAAATGCACCCCACGCTTTTTACTATGAAATGACAATATTTTTTTAATGAAAAATTATTTTCTAATTTTTAGTTCGGTTGCATATAAAAGCGTGTTTTTTAGTTTTTTAAACTATTAATTATTTTTCATTTTTTAGTTTCTGCTACTCTTGACAAAATGGCGAAAAAATTTTTAATGAACGAGAGTAGCAAATTTTAAAATTTTTCCAACAGATTGCAACTCACTAAAAAATTTCTTCTTCATTAAGTAGCAAAGCTTGAAATTTTGCCAACAGATGGCAATCCAGGCAATGTTTGGACCGTTGCCAAAATATTGCAACCCACTAAAAAATTTCTTCTTCATTTAATAGCAAAGTTTGAAATGTTGCCAACAGATGGCAACCTAGGTGTTGTTTTTATAATATAATGGAATTTTTTTCCTGGCGATCCAAAAAAGATAACGGGATACTGTTTGCAGATTATTGCATTGTCATGTTTCCTTAATACGTGTGCAAAGTTTCAAAGAAATCGAATAGCTGGAAGTTGGTTAAAATTAGGCTCAAAAATTCCATTACATAGCCAGATAGTTACAACCCAAGTTAATAAAAGCGTGTTAAAATTGAACACCAATGGTGCAACTAACCCTATATTTTTATTGTTCATAAAAATTGAACACCAATGGTGCAACTAACCAAATTGTGTAAAAACTAAAAAATTTCTTCTTCATTTAATAGCAAAGTTTGAAATGTTGCCAACAGATGGCACCCCAGGTGTTGTTTTTATAATATAATGGAATTTTTTTCCTGGCGATCCAAAAAAGATAACGGGATACTGTTTGCAGATTATTGCATTGTCATGTTTCCTTAATACGTGTGCAAAGTTTCAAAGAAATCGAATAGCTGGAAGTTGGTTAAAATTAGGCTCAAAGATTCCGTTACATAGCCAGATTGATAGTTACAACCCAAGTTAATAAAAGCGTGTTAATAAAATAGTATTTGTTCTTATTACCCTGCTTGTCGAGTTGTTGTTTTTAGAGCAATTGTTCTTATTGTTACTGTTGTCTCTATTATTGTTAATTGGTGACTAGCTAATATCTTATTGTATTATTACGGTCGAATATGCAGGATGGCCATTATAGCCATGAAGATAAGTTTGACATGCTACATTTTGTGCTGCAAAAATAAATGAAGGTATCATTTCTGCAGTTAATGAATTATGGTAAATACAAGGACCTGGTATTTTTGTTCCTAAAATTCCACACCACATATTAAACCCTAAACGTTCTTGATGTTTCGATATTTTCTTAACACGCGGATTTTGTTGAGCCTAGTAATGCGTATTGCGTTTAAAGACAACAGTAACAATAATAACGATTGCTCTAAAAACAACAACTTGACAAACAGGGTAATAACGACAAATACTATTTTATAATATTAAATTATGTTGCAGATACGGTAACAGTTATTAACGCCCAATCATTTGTTTGTAAGGCCTACTTAAAAATAACTTTAGAAAAATACAATTTTTCTTTTAACTAAAAATTAAAATATGACATGTGACGTTGAATTTGTAATAAAAAATGGGATCAGATACTGAGTGTATTTTTTTCGAGCCATATAAAAAATAAAGTTGATGATGGTTTCTTGAAAACGAAACGTCGGGTATAAAATCTAAAAATACCATCATGTAGTAGCTAAAAAGTGCCAATAAAAAAGTGTTATTAGTTTTTTTATATCTCTTCAAATAAAGTCAGAAAAAAATAAAATCGATATAGTCAAATTTTTGTTTTTGCAAAATATCTCAGCTGGCCATGAAAATTTTTCCAGTGTTTAACCGGCATGTAAATAAGCTTTAAAAAACACAACTTTTTCCTAATTTAACCTAAGCTGTATCTCCAATAGGTACTGCTTAGGATCCTTATCTTGGACACAAAGTGTATATTAAAATTTGAAATTAAATTAAAAAACTTTATTATTTTAAATTTAACTTTTTATCAACAGGGTTAAAGAAAACTAAGACATTTAGGTCCACCAATTAAATTAAATGTTTTAAAACTTCGGAAAAATTTGTCAACCATACTGTTAAACCATCTCCAATCTAGACGGTCCAAGGAATTTGTGGTAGCATTTTGTAAAGACCTTTTAGCGATCCCTGTATACAAACTGATTTCATAACGCCGTTTATGTTAAAGAGGTTACCATAAACCCTCGTAGCTGGTCCCAGCCACCGCTTTCTTCACAGTTTAAAAAATCCAATCAATTTTGCTATTGTAAAATTGATTGGATTGATTGATTGGAAAATTGTCTCAAAAATTAGAAAAATATCACATACACACAAAAAAAAAGATTCTTAACTGGAACCGGGACATACCTAGTGTTTCTTGAGTAATTCTGAATCCGAATCTGAAGCTCGTTTTGGTCCAGCACGTACAAGTTTTTGGTAAATTGAAAATATAATCTTTCACATGACCAAATTTTGAGGTTCCACTTCAGAATACTTTTTTGTGTGCCTGTGTAATAGAGGGTGTTTCTTTCAAAACCGTATGTGACAATAAAATTGAAAATATGTGAAGACTAATCTCTTTTTGTAACATTTATCTTTATCTTAGTACAAGATGCGGCTATACAGGGTGTTTCCTAATTGCGGTAAGAAAATTAAAGGGCTTATTTCTAAGCCAATTCTATTAAAAAAGTTCATATAAGCGTATGCCTGAAAATTCTTTGTTTTTGAGATGCAGGGTGTTTCCGAAGAAAATTGGGTTTTGGAAATATCTTAAATATGCTTTATCCGATTTTAATAAAGTTTGGCTGTTGTATTTGTTGAAATAGGAAGTTAAGGCCTAAACTAATTTTAATCAGTGAGACCAGTAGCGGCGTAGGACGCATCTTAGCTAATATTATTGACACAAAAATGTACGCTACTGAGTTTTTCAACTTATATATTTTTTCATATTTTTACGTAACTTGTATATTTTTGCAGAAAAAAAAATTCGCTAAACTGCATAATCCTGGACCATAAAAGAAACATTAGGGCATTTTTAGCTTTTAAAAATTAAGTTTTATAGGTATTTGCTAACAATTAGGTAATAAAAAACCACATATACTAAATTATTAAATAACCTTTATATCTAGTCTAACAAAAAACTTTTTTCTTAATTTTTAACACCCCGTAGTTCAAAAACTAAGACGTTTAGGACATATGATAATATGAAGTTTTTTTCGTATTTTTTGTTGTAGAATCGTTTGGTTAAGTTTGTCGGTTAAGTTACTGGACACCCTGTATGTATGTAGGTAATTTGATTGAAATTGTTAAAAACTTTGATGTCTATTGGTGCCTAAACGGTGAGGTTTATCGACTTTAATAAAGAGTACCTTATTTTTCAAGTTTTTGATTGTCTATAAAATGGCGTCCCCAGCTTTGCGATATCTGTCAAAATAAAAGTTAGTTACTTTTGTCTTAAAATTTTAGAATCTGCAAAGCTCTATTTGTGTGCCAAATATCAACTGGATTGGTTATAAAAATTGAACTTTGACGGCTTGTAACTCGAAAACGAATGACATATTGAAAAAAAAATTATATGAAGCTCTACCCTTATTTTGTCAAGTAGAATCACCCCCTTAAGTTTTGTGATCAATTTTTAAAACACCCTGTACATTAAAATAAATGAAAAGTTTATAGTGGACCGCAACAGAGTTGGCAGAGCTATTTCCTGGGCATAATACCTCCCAACTAGGTGTAAACAGCTAACTTAACTGTATGTATTTACCGTAATTTATTTTTCGAAAAATCAAACACGCGGGTGACCGGAAAGGTGAGGTCAAAAATGATAGGGGTGGTAGAGTGAGCCCAAATATTGTTAGTACTTTATATAAAAAAAGTTCTATTTCGCTTTGTTAGAGAGATATTGACAAAATGTCGAATTTGTCACCAGTGTTAACAATGCATATATTAAATTTAAAAAAACCGCACCCTGTATAATCCCGACTTACTGAACAGCCGTTTACCTATCAAAAGAAGCATTACTATGAGATTATTTATTAGACCGCACATCATTGGTACTGTGGCAACAGTTTAGAAGTTATAATTATATTATACTTTGAAGGTCAATATTTTCCTAACGAAGCGCGATAGAAGTTTTTTATATGAAGTAATAACATTATTTTGGCTGACACTATCATCTTTATCATTTTTGACCTCACCTTTCCGGAAAACCTGTATAGATTTTTTTATTACGAACCCAATGGTATAGGGGTGGCTTTAATTATGGGCCAAGTTAGGGTTAGCGCAATTTTTCAAGGCCTCATAACGGGTCTAAGGTAAATATAAAAAAATGGTACGCCACTGCATTTTTCGAAAATAAAAATTATTTTTAAATTGCGATTTTAAAGATGAGGACCTTTTTAAATTTTTTATTACACCTTATCAGGACAGGAAATGGTACCCTATATTTTTCTAAAAGTCAATTCTACAGGCAATTTCAAGAAAATACATGTACCACGTGTTATATCTATCTTAATTACTTTTTGAGAAAGTGGGGTTCGAAAATGTCATGTTAACAGCCATTTTTGTCAATATATCAAAAAACAAATGATTGTAGAAAAAGGGCTAAAGCGATTTTTTACACATATTTGTATTACTGTAAAAATACAATTACCATACAAATTGACTCTCGCCAGAAAAGAACTTCAATAATTCTAATGGAAACCACTAGCTTAAGCCTTAAATGAAAACTTAACACTTATTTCCCAATCTCTTTTGTTAAATAATTTCGTGGGCACCCTCTATAGGTGGTGCCATTTGAAATTCATTTCTGGTTAAACCGAAAGTGATAGAAAACAAGTGAATAGATCGATCAATGTACATTTGCTTCTAAAATTGATATATCAAATTTTATTTTTCTACTAGCTATGATTCCCGGCTTCGCTCGGGAGTTGATACGAGACCCAAATAACCGTTGTTCTGAATGAAGTTCAAATACTCGACAACAGATGGCGCCACTACACTTAATTTCCAAGTTGAACGGTTGGAAGAGTCCTTATATCTTTAAAAATACGCCGTTTAGGGTAAAACGGGAACTTTCTTGTTCGTGGGGGGATAAAGGGCTATCACACTATATAAGTCCCTTTATCGTATCGGGACTCTTTTTCAAGTTTTATCGGCACGCACATTTTATCAACTTAGTTTTATTATATATAATGATTTTAAAAGGAAAAAAGCAATGTTTTCATTTATCGCGCCCCCCGCCCACTAAACTAAATCCTGGCTATGCTCATAGCTGAATATGATGCAGATTTCTGATGTTTTAGATTTATGTCACCCTTTACAATAAAATGGGGATTAATATGACACTTTTAAACTCCATTTTCTCAAAAACTAATAAGAATCAATTATTTTAACAAATATGTGGAGTGTACCCTTTAAAATAGTAACATTGGTAGCATTTCTGGTTAAACTGGAAGTGCCACACAAAAATAATTAATTAAATAAAATAAAAATTTAAAAATAAAATCATCAGGTACCGGATAATATTCAACATAAAAAAGCTAGAAATATGTATGAAAAATGTATAAAATGTGGCAAAATATGCAACACTAATAATAGTTTTAAGAAAAAATCTTTACCTTTCAATTAATTCCAGTGTTAATTTTACGTATTTTTTACCGGGGGAAAGAATAAGTAACTAAAAATAAAATTCTTACGCCAAAACCAAGTTAAAGAGCATAAAAGGTCTTCAGGTACAAAAAACATGGGTTACTTATGCTTTTCTTGATGATAATGTATATTTTTTTGTTCCGGGGGATAACCCCTCCCTCGGCTCGCCCCCGCGTTTTAAAAACTATGGAAAATGTATTGATAATATCATGATTATCATATTTTACTGAAAATATGATGACTATTTTAATTTTCATATTTTACTGAAAATATGATATTACCCCTAAAAATGGCTAAGATATGCACATGCATATAATCCACCCAGCAAACACTATTGCCGGCAATATACATTTTTCATATTGGCATTGATGGTAAAGCATTGGCTATTGGTAGCAATATTATGCCAATATCTAATACGCATTAAAAAGTCAACCCTAAATAAAAACTTAAGTGCCAATAAATTTTACATGCAGGCGAATTGCCGGCATGCATACAAAAATGGCGGCATACCAATCCTGGTTAAATAAAGCACGCGTTTTTGTTCCAGGCAAATAAATATTGTATTTTTGAAGGCAAACCTTCAGCGCATATTCATACTTTTTAAACCATATTATTAACATTGGTATTTAACTAACATTTGAGTAATTTTTTGATCTGTTTTATTTATAATGGCAGCTAAACAACAATATTTTATATTTTTCTACATAATTTAAAGGAAATGGCCTTTTCATAACATTTTATTGTTAAAAATCATGCAAATAAAAATTAGGTCAAACAAAATGTTTATTATGTATTTTGGAGCGAATAAAAATAAAATGATGGTAAAATTAGCTACGTTTCGACCGAAGGTGACCGCTTTGTGCATTTTTCTACGTGGTTTTCTAGCTTTTTAGTTTCTTTTTAAAGAAACGAGTTTTTTAATAGACATAATTAAATGTATTCATTACCTAATAAGTGTGTGTTGTGTGATTAATTGATGATGGCTAGTCGAGAAGGCAAGATATTCAAGTAGACTGTTAGGGGCTGTAAACATTTTGTTTAAAACTTTATTAAAAGTTTTAAAGACGTGTTAATAAAAAATATTATATATATTTAATAGTTTTTTGACATACCGATAGATGGCGTAATGGACAATAAACTACTACGTTTCTGCAATATCTTCGCTTTTTATCGTCTAAACCGTACCCATTAGACAAAAATAATTCGAGAGCGGTCTGCGGTAGGTAATCTCACTTAGCTTTGAAAGAAATATCTTCGGGTAGTGGAAAAATCTGCATCTCCAAGTTGGACAGTGTTCCGAGAGGGTACTTTGCATTGCAAGGAAATTGCATGCAATAAGGAGTTTTTCCTATTTTAATTTTCAAATAAAATATCGCATCATTTTAGCTTTTAAAAAAGTATATGCGACAATTTTCGTTAATAAGACGTCAGCTTGCTGCTTGGGAGTATCTGCATTTGCCCACTTGTCTTTTTGTTATCTTTTGGAAATAACTTATTAATGATGGATGCCATCATCTTAAACGCATTTTTTGCCAATAACTTATTAATGACGGATGCCATCACTTTATTTGCAACACGTGGCCTAATAACGGCCAATTGCCCATTGTAATGTCTTTTTGATACCTTTTTGCCAATCCGTTGCCATTAAAGAGTGTTGGCAATTCCAGTAAATTAAATGTACAACGCCGACAAAAAATGTTATATGGGCAGTCTCTACTTATCAAAATCGTATCCAGCCATATTTTACTAAAATATCAAAATCGTATAAAACTTGTTTGTCAAATAGCTTTTTTGGGTATTTTAACTCTTAACCACAGTTTTTGACATTTCATAACTTTTTTATAGGTTCCATCATAATAGCAGACACATAACAAGGGTCAAAACGTTTTTAGCATATAAATGGGTATGGGATTTTTACGCTCCAATTGACTTCTGCTTCTGATATTCAGTGATCAAAATAATGACTGCAGTAAAAAAATAGTTTATAATGAGTTTCTGTACTTACATATTTATCCCAATCATAAAAACTTTTTGCAAAGAACGTGTAAAATATGTAAAGTGGCTATTTCTGTTTCTTACACTTCTTGTTTCTTTAAAAACTAAAATAAAACCCACACCATTAACTAAATATTTAATAGTTTATTTACTTATTATCAACAACTTTTAAAATTCTAACCTATGACCAACATTCGGTTTGGTATCTCTTTTGTTTTTCCATAGTCTCGATAAATTTAACAGCTTCAGCTGTAGTCATGTTACCACATTTAACACACACATTTATAAATGCTTGTTTTACTGCCTGAGGCATATTTTTGAATTTCCTGCCACAAATACATATCCATTTCTTTCAAGGGCTTGCCAAACTAGTTCCTTATTTTCTTCGATTTTATCCTGAACATAACTAAAAAATAAACAACATAAATAGACTCCTTAAACTATGAAATCAGCATATTAATATCAAAGATAAATCAGTAAAGACAAAACTCAGAACTCAGAAAATAGATATTATATTTTTGGAAAGAAATCTTCATAAATATCCTACTTACGTATGGAAAGCTAGCATTAAAAATTGAGCAGAATTCAAAAATTTTGTGCTCAAAATTTAGTGCTAATTTAGTGCCAAAATTAAAAACTTGAAGCTCTTTCTAGGTCCCGAAAAAACGATACAATGTTTGCTTCAGATAGAGCTAGCATTTATTACACCAAAAATCACCTTAAAAACATATAAGTAATCTTAGGCATCCTTAATGGAACTAATAAATCCATTTTTGATGAATGATGAATGAGTGTGAAAATCATAGAAACAAAGTTATTGTGGTTAGATACATTTTTTGACAAAACGGGTATAAAATTCATAGAACCACAAGCGCCATAGACGGTCATGCAAAACTGTCACATTGTGGAGTCATGGTTAATCCTGGTTAGTTTTTTTAGTCCGCTTTATAAAGGAATTTTAAAAATAAATTTAACTAACCGGAACTAACCATGACCGCGCCCCCAATGTGACATTTTTGCATGACCGTCTGTGGCGCTTCCAACCAATCAAATTATTGGTTCCGCTGCTTTTTACTGTACTCTAATAGCTAGAGCTTTAAGGGTTTTTCTTCCTAAATTCCGCAAAATGACCACAGCTTAAAGATACAACGTCAGTTTTATCATCTAAGAATTTAATACTCGTTCTCCATTTTGTCAACCAAATCGTATCTAACCTCAATAACTTTGTTTCTATGATTTTTCACACTCATTCACCATTTTGTCAAAAATGAATTTAATTAATGTGTTATCAAATTAGCAATATATTTAGAGCAAAAAATATTTAAACTCTGATCACTTTACAATGCTACCTTTACATACATATCCTACTTATTACTTATATGACATGGACTCGTGTAAGTACAGTCAATATCCTAGATCCAGGGCCAAAATAGGTCTCTTTTGTATGAAGCTAAATTATGTTTTAATTCGTTTTAATAATATAAATTAAAAATAATAATAAAAATAAAAAAAACTGTACTAAATTCTAATTATAAATTATCTTTACTTACACTTTTTGTTCCTGCTCTCGAGAAAACGCACATATTAGAGACAGTTTACCTTTCCTTTTAATTTTTCAAACTCTTTCCTTACATAGAAAATCTTTGGTTTCATATCTACAACCATAGAATAAAATAAGGTTATCTGGACTAGAATTGCTATCACATACTTCAAAAATATAATTTCTAAAAGGAGCTACACCTGTCCCTGGTCCCACCATAATCACTGGAACATCCTAAAAAAATATTTTAGTTACAAAAATAGGGTAAGTCTCTAAACTCTTTTCAATGTAAAGGAACCAATAAACAGGTAGTTTTTAGGTATTTGGTTCGACACACTCTGTAAATGATGCATTACAATAGGGCCATAAACATTTTAACAATGGTTTAGTTGAATATTTTTAGAAAATAAACCTTCCAGTGTCGGAGCATGTTGGGTGCAAGTTTTACGATATTATAATGGGGATAATAATATAAGATAGTGGTATTATAATAAGTTAATAATAACCTGTACATAGTCCAAAAGTTTTAAAGTTAAAGAAAATGAAACAAATAAGAATGAAAATAAATTAGGAAAAAAGTAAGACATAGAAAATGTTGTAAGTAAATTTAATTGATTTATATCGCGTAAATATTTCAGTTGTAAATTATATTCTTAACATATTTTTAAAATAAATATATTGGGATGAATAAATGATCGATGAAAAATATTTTTTTACAAATTTCGATATTTGATTTTTTGCCCAGGTCTATTTTGGAACTTCTTGACATTTTTATGTTAATTTACAATACAACGTTTACAAATAAGATGTTACAAGTTCATATTCATGCATTTAATAAGAGTTGACCATTGTATTTTGTAATGATTTGGCGATATTTCTAAATAAAGCATTGAAATAAGTAGTTAAAAGGTACCTATCCACAGATAAAATAATTATTTAAAAAAATACAATATTAAATTTATTAGTCTATTAGATTAAAAAAATATGTATATAATTTATTTTAGTTTTTACAATTTTACTACTACAATACATTTTAGTCAGAAAAATAAAGTTCTTCACTATCAGAGTCATGATCTGCGGTATTTATTATAATGGGCTCTATTCTGTCTTCTATTAAATTGTCAAGCTTCCACATCTTGTTTTCTTCTTCTATAACGTGAGTGACAGCTTTGCTCGGTTATATTTTCTAGCGACTGCTTTAAAAGTATCTTTACATCTTTTAATTTAAAACTGGTATTATTCCTCGCTACTAACCCTTTCACCTGTGCCCATATTAACTCAATTGGATTAAGTTCAAAATGATAAGGTGGTAAGCGAAGTACAATGATACTACGTTCCATAACCATCTCATCAATAACATATCTTTTTATATGTATGTTTGACTTCCTTGCTTTTTTTAAAAGCTCTTTTTTACCATATTATCTTCGTGAGGTATCTCTTTTTCATTCGGCCATTTTTAATTTCTCCCTTTTCGCCAAGAAGACGCACGTAATTTTTCTGCTAGTCTAGAGTGGTAGGGGCATAATCCATAACGATAACAGAATTTTCTGGAATTTCCTTAATCATTTCCGAAAAATAATCTTCAAACTAAAAGCCTAAATACTAACGTACCGTGGGTGTCTTAAGCGAGGTAAGAGGGAGTTTGTTGACACGGGACTTAAATACTTGAAGATTTGGGGGGAAGGAACAACTTCCGTGGGCAGCAGGTTCCACAATCTAAAAACTCTAGGGATAAAAGAACGAACAAAGTGGGAAGTTCGGGGCCTGTCCAGTTGGACCGTATAGGGATGCATACGCGCGGAACCACGGGTTTCTCTGTTGGGAACCGTAAGTGGAGGAACTATACTGGACAGTTCTTCAGAGCAGAAGCCATGGAAGTACCTATAAAAAGCGATAAATTCCCCACAGCCCGACGATGTGCAAGAGAGGAAAGCCTTTCTGTAAGTGAAGGATCATTAATGAGACGAATAGCTCTTCTTTGAATAGAATCAAGAATGCTTAGGGTTGTTGGGGTCGCCATGCCCCAGATATGAGAACAATATTCCAAGGGAGGTCGGATTTGGGACACATATAAAGTGTATAAATTAGAAGGGGAAAAATACTTTTTGGCTCGAAAGAGAAATCCAAGCTTTTTGAAGCTGCCGTGGCTATAGATACAATGTGATTATGCCAGTTAAGGTTACTTTCAAATGTGACGCCCACAAGATTAAAGGTGTCTTTGCTCTGTAAAACTTTGCCGCTCATAAGTAGAGGATGAGTATTTGATGACTCTTTTCGCGACAAGGAACATGATTGTGTTTTGGATGCATTAAAATGGACGAGATTTTTAGCGCCCCAATCCAATATTAAATTAAGATCCTGCGAAAGAGATATCTGCATCGCTCTGCGTTTGTTTTCCAAGTCAGGTTTAGTAATGGGTTTAGGAACCTGAAAACTGGAGTGAAGGGTACTATCGTCGGCGAAACTATGAATGGAATTAGTTGTGGACGAGAGAAGGTCGTTGATGTGAAGAAGAAACAATGTTGGTGCCAGAACTGAGCCCTGAGGGACTCCAGCATTTACTTGGTGAAAGCTTGAAGAATGGCCGTCCACAATAACTGATATACGACGATCAGATAGATAACTAGAGAGCCAAGTACAGAGTTTAGTTGAAAGACCATAGGAGGGAAGTTTATTTAGAAGTGCGGCATGCCAGACCTGGTCAAAAGCTTTGGATATATCAAGAGTAACGATCTGGGACTCACCTAGAAACTCAAGAGACTTATTCCAGCAATGTGATACGAAGGAAGAAGATCTGCTGTAGATCTTTTGTGGCGAAATCCATACTGCCTGTCATGCAAAATTTTGTGTTTTTCTAAGTACTTAAGAATTTGTGAATTAATTAGTTTTTCCATTACTTTACAGAGAACTGAGAGAATTGAAATTGGTCTATAGTTAGATGGAAGAGATTTAGATCCTTTCTTGGGAATAGGCTGAACACGTGCAGCTTTCCAGCTTTCCGGAAAGATACCCGTGTTGTAAGAAATTCGAAAGAGCCGAGTTAAGATTGGTGCAAGTTCTGGAGCACATTTTTTAAAACGATTGCTGGTATGCCATCCAGCCCAGACGATTTCTTGGTGTTAAGGGAAGAAAGGATACGCTTAATGTGTTTTACCTTAAAAATAATATCGGGCATTTTATGAGGAACTGGGGTAACCGCTGGAATTGGATGATTTACGGGAGGGTCAAGGGTTGAATTGGCAGCAAATTGTTTAGCAAATAATTCTGCCTTTCCTTTAGCGGTAGAAAAATTTCATCTTCCAAAGCTATATGCTATGTGACTGACATGTGGCAACCCCGCGAAAAGATTATGCTGCACCCGAGAGGTATGTGACTTAAAAAAATTGATGCCAGTACAATACGTTTATCGGTTACAAGATCCAATGAGTGATAATAAATATCCGCAATAATTAGAAAACATGTTTTATCCGAGTGTTTTTAAATGAACAATTCGACGACAATAATCCGATGTATCAATATTTAACGTTAGTTGACAGAAACTTTCCATGCTTATCCTTAAATTTATATGCTACTTAACCTAGTTTTACAAATTTGTTATAATTATTTTCGGTGACTGTTTTGACTTTTCAATGAAATATATTTTTGGTGATTAATAAGGTGGTTTAGAGATTATATTAGTAAATAAACAATTTAAAACCTATAACTTGTTTAAAGATTGCTTGCTGCAGTAGATTTTTGCGTATGATTGCTATTGTTTTTACGCAACGTTGCCAAATATAAATACCACGGTAGTCAAATTACCTTAAGGACTCATTTGACTCTTATGGTATCGGTAGAACTACCTTAAGAGCCTTTACTGTATACTTTTAGAACTCTTTTGTAGCACCATGACATTTGTTTGTCATATTCTGCTGACAGCTGTTGCAGTTAGTATCTTTTTTTATTTATTGGATAAATTCAATACAAAGGAAAAAAACTTATGTTAAGTGTTTGTCATCATGGATTTCGTTAAAAATTTTCAATAAAGGAAACAG
Source organism: Listronotus bonariensis (assembly GCA_014170235.1). NCBI lineage: Eukaryota > Metazoa > Arthropoda > Insecta > Coleoptera > Curculionidae > Listronotus > Listronotus bonariensis. Next base: position 81,919 of record JACEGR010002522.1, on the reverse strand, counting down.
TTTAAGTCAAAATAGCCAAGAACTTAAGTTCCGTGGTTTTATATAAAATTACTCCAACCGCTGACTGTTAGCCATTATTTTTTTATTTAATTTGTTATAGACCAGTCGTATGGGCTCCAATGTATCAAAAATTATTTTCATGGATTTTTTGCAAAATCATGTTCAGAATAAAATGCTGATTAGGAAGATCCATGATGCCAGCTCCAGTTTGGTTCAATTTTTTTTAAACCGCAGTAGTTCTGACAAATAAGAAAAACATATTTTTGCATCAAATAAAATTTTATTTAATTTTGCATGTAATTTTTCCTTTAATTTAAGCTATTACAAAGTCACTTTATTATAAATCAAGTCGAGTTATAGGTGAAAATAATGTTTTTGCACTAATTTTGCCATATCTCCGATTCTAATAATGAAATCAAGGTTAACCAAACGTCATTTTGTAGCGGCATAGCCAGGTTTATTATAGGGATATTTTCTTTGTTAGCTGCTTACAGCAGCTGTTAGCCTTTTATTTTTTTGACAAATCAATGACGTCAGTCTTACAGCAGCTCACAGCGGTTGTTAGCTGCGTCAGGAGATGTCTAACCACTGTCTAACAGAATGAAAATATAAGGAGGGGAAATACGGCCGAAATAGAGTTTAAAAGTCAAACAAAATTGACTAAATGTATACTAATAACAATAACAATAGTATGTAGGAAAACCATGTGAAGGATTAATTTACCTGCCATGAAAGATATTGTTAATTTTTGTTTTAGTTTTGTTTTTTAGGTTATATTATTATTATTTTTTATGTCATTTGTCATTGGCGGTAAGCGCTTTTATTTTTTCGATTTACCTTATAATGACGTCAGCTGTTAGACAAGCTTGTTAGCAGCTTTAAGACAGGAGAATTGGAAAAATATCCCTCATATTTTTTTACTACAAGCCAAGTTATGCGCATTATATGCCTGATAATAGCGCTATCACCACTAAATACTTACCAGATTTCTTGGAAACCTGAAAGATCCATGTTTAAACCAAGTAGTAACAGTATCACCAGGTTTCAATTCTGCCAAATAGTTGGAACAAAGTCCAACTCTTTCCTTCTTTAAGTTCGTTTTATATTTGACAACAGCAAGTAAGACGTGTACTTCATTTCCATGGCCTTTAAAACTACTCGCTATAGAAAACTCTCTCGGTTTAATTGGAGGAAGTATTTCAAATAAAATATCAAGTGTTAAATTTTTGGTAGCATGAGGAAAATCTCCTAACACCTCAACAATGTTCCTTTTTGGACGATTTGTGTAGGAGTACATATCCTGTTGCCCTTCAGCTGAACAAAATTCGAGACATTTTTCTTTCTCCAACTCACTATCAGTTATTTGAGACAGTATCTGGAACACATTTCTCCTCGGTATCGAAAAAAAATCAAAGTATTCCTCACAGAGCTGTTGAAAAGTTACTTCAGTTTTTAATGCATCTGGCAGAGGAATACTTTCATTATTTTCTGAGAGTTTGAGAACGGTATTATCGGGTATTTTAATACCGTTACTACTTAGAGTTTCTTTAAATTCGTCTATTTTCCAATGTAGATTTTTAGGTCTTAAAACAATTAAATCACCTGGGGAATACTCTTGGCCAGTAGTTTCAAATTTTATTAACCGAACATCCTAAAAACAATTTTAGATTAATGGCATAATTTTTAACATGCTTTATTTTCTTAATTTTATTAAAGGGCATTTCTCTGTAAACTCGTACAGGCCCCATACAAATGCTATCCTGGCAAATATTTTTAACATTTAACAAAAATCCATTTCCTATTTTAAGGAAAAATGTATTTGTCAAGGTTGCCAACGTCACAACAATTTGCGTTTCATTTCACTAAAAGAGAACAGTTGTAGATATTAGCTTTGTTCGCGGGTTTTATTCTGAACCGGTTCTGGGACTATTCGCATGCGCAGTGAAAAAGCAGCGTTCGCGGTTAGTAAAATCCTGAATTTTTAGTAACAGTTCTGCGTTCGCGGGTTACAATGGAATCAGTTCGTTACCGGTTCGTAACCTGATTAGCAGTCCTGGGATTTTTGTTGGAACTAAAAGTTCAGTTCGGAATTTCATGCGCATTGTCGACATGGTCAGCTGTTTTCTGTTTTTGTGGTACAGAAATAAACCGTTGTATTACAGTTTAATTGTTTCTGCCACTTTTTATGTGGGTTAATATATACCTGTTAAATATTTTTTTATATTTTTGTGATTCTGAGCGTATATAAACAAAGGATTTTTAATTGTATTTCGTATGAATGTATGTATGCAATAAAAAAATAAAGATTTAATTAAAAAACTAGCAGATTCTACCATTTCTTGTTGTTTGAATTTTATCTTTAGTTAAATACACATACTTATGTTAACAACGAGAGGAGGCAGGGAATCCCTCGTCTTCCGCGGAGAGACCTCGAGTGGCTTTCGACAGTATAACAATATACCTTTTTGTTTGAATTTAATTTTTTTGTGTATTATCCAATTTAACCATAAAAATCCTAACCAAAGGCTAGGTTAGAATACATCCTCAGCTGTATAGAAAATCGTTCGCGGTAAATAAAAATTCCGAACTAATAAATAACTAGACATGCGCTTTAAAACAATTCTAAACCAGTTCGGTTCTGGTTCAGAATCGGTTCATTACTAGATCCGCGAACAAAGCTATTACAGCTTTTCTATTATGCAGGCAGGTGATTGTATGGAAATTCTGGGGACATACTTTACAGGTGTTTAATAAATATAATAAAATTCGTAATGAAACCTTGTTTTACGAAAATGTAATTTAATTATATTTCTTTTTTGTCATTAATATTTAATTTCTTCGTAAATATCATTTTTGGCGGAGTGATGGGGACAGCCAGGGGACAGTATTTTAAGAGGTTCTATTAAGGCTAGAAAAAAAAGTTATGGTTGTAAAAATAACCATAAAGTTTTAGGAATAAAGTTTCATTATAAGTGATATTTAATTATATATTTTAATTATTATTATTTTTTAAATCGGTCGGGACAAGCTAATACGAGCTTACAGAGAATCACCCTGAAATATTTTTAAATACATTTACCTGAAAATGTGATGGGTCAGTTTGTCTAGAATTTTCTAAAACCTTTGCTTGAAATTCATTACATCTTTTGGTGGAATAAAATATTGTTTGGCCTTTGTTTACATTATTATAGTTTTCTAAAAATTTAACTGCCTTTTGTACACTCCACCTAAAAATTATTAGTATATGCAGTGTGTCCATGGATGAATTATACCCGTACACTTCACTAAACTACTAAACATATTTTTTATTATTTCAAAAAAAAGTTATTCTGCTCAAAAACTTTTGCTTCACGAACTTGAAATCATATGTATATGCGCAAATATCAATTGCCATATGATATACAGGATGACTTACATAATTTTGGAAAATAAGTACTTAAATTCGGAAAGATTATTTTTTAAACTACTTAATTTAATAAAATCAAAAAGTGGTCAAAACTTTTTAATAATTTTTTATTACGTAAGGCATTTCCACTTCGTTGGACGTAAATTATATTTTTCCACACCGTTAAAAAAGCTGCTGGTTTTTAATCTTTAACATAAAGTTAAAGTACTTCATTCTAATACACTACATAAAGTGTTAAAAAAAGTAACTTTTTAACACTTCGAAGCTTTTTTCACACTTTGAATTAGGGGTTTGTTTCCATGCCTACTACAATAAACTTAAATATCAATTTATGCAATGTAACAGTAAACGCGACATCAACTGAACCAAGTGGTCAAGTTACCTTTGATTTCGTCATTACTTCTTTTAGTTCATGTTTTTTTTTTAAATTTATCTTTGAACAATCCACGAAGGCTGAAAGCCTAAATACTAACGTACCGTGGGTGTCTTAAGCAGGGTAAGAGGAAGTTTGTTAACATGGGACTTAAAAACTTGAAGATTTGGGGGGAAGGAAAGACCTCCGCTGGCAGCAGGTTTCACAGTCTAGAAACTCTAGGGATAAAAGAACGAACGAAATGGGAAGTTCGGGGCCTGTCCAATTGAACTGTATGGGGATGCATACGCGCGGCACCACGAGTTTCTCTGTTGGGAACTGCAAGAGGAGGGACTATACTGGACAATTTGTCGGAGCAGAAGCCGTAAAAGTATCTATAGAAGAGCGATAGATCTCCCAAAGCTCGACGATGAACAAGAGAAGGAAGTCTTTGAGTAAGTAAAGGATCATTAGTAAGACTAACAGCCCTTCTTTAAATGGCATCAAGAATGCTGAGCGTTGTAGGGGATGCCATTCCCCAGACATGAGAACAATATTCCAGAGAGGGTCGAATTTGGGACACATACAAAGTGTATAAATTGGAAGGCGAAAAATACTTTTTGGCTCGGAAAAGAAATCCAAGCTTTTGTCACTAGTTCTAACATTTGACAGTTTGCGAATAAATTTAATAGAATTTATTTAAATAAATAGTAATAATAAATTTGGATGACTAAGAAACTGAAAAGAAATTTAAACTGTTTTAATATTATTTCTACAAAAAGTAAAACATACAATTTTCTAAAATGAAATCACGGCAAGAGGATAACTGTCTTTTAAAAAATAAGGAGGCTATGACTTTTTGTTGCATATAATGGCTGTGCTGCAAAAATTAAAATTAATGAGTTTAAATAAATAAAACATGTATAAACTGGTAATTTGGAAAATTAAAAAGGTCGTAGAAAAATACAATATGTAACAAATGCATAAAGTGTCCTTTTTTACTCATAGGATTGCCATACTCGCTCCAATCCTGCAGCAAGCTAACGGCTCGTGCTGTCAAACTTCCCATTTGTAAAAAAGTATCACTTGCACTCGTTACATAAATTACTATTTTCTCTGAACGTTTTGTTTAATTATAATAAAGTATAGCCTATAACACTGAATAGTGTAGCTTTCTGATTGTCAAAGAAATTTTTAATCGGTTCAGTACTTCCGAACATTAGCGGCTACAAACAAACAAATTTGCAACCTTTACCTCTTTATAATATCAGTATATACTGATACTTGCAAATATCACATTTGCACAAATTTTTATTACAATTCTAGTTTTCTAGCAATCTTAAATACTCGTCGTAAATAAAAGTACTAAGGAAATTACATATTTTTTTCTTTTTAAGATAAATTTAACGCACTAGAAACTAACATTTTAAAGAATCTTACGTGAAATTGGGGGATGGGGGAGAAGATTAAATCAAATCTCATGAAATCTTACTAAATAGAGGGGTGGATGGTCAAAAAGTTAAAACATTTTTACGTTTTGCATTAACACTTAAATACTCGACACGACAAAGTGAATTTTACAAATATCTTTAATATATTTTAATTCTTTTTTAAATTTTGTCAAAATGCATTATGTAGAAAAATGACAAAAACTTTTTTTTACTTTAATGCTTTAACTTCTAATTTTAACATAAAATTCAGTTCTCTACAACATTTACACATACAATTTTGTTATACTTTAACAAATAAAAGTACTTTGCTTTTTGGTATTTTTCATATTTTTATTTATAACTCACCCTTTATAATAGCAATTGGATGAAAATTTTTGTATTTTTTAGTTTTAGACCATGCGACCAGTTTTTCCAAAATAGTTATTTAAAATTTAAAATTTTTTGGTTCATTTTTCCTCTTCTAACACCTACATATCCTGGGACACACTGTATAAAGTAAAATAAATAATTTCTGAAGAAAAAATTATATCTATACTCAAATTTTCACAGCAATTATAAGTGATACGAAAATATTATTATTTTACAGGTTTGATACGTTTTCATGCTATTCAATTAAGTAGTTTCAAAAATATATTTCGGAATTTTTTGTTTTTCACAATAACATTTTCGCGATTTTGAATTACCCTGTATATTCAATGACGGCTATCGTTTCAGATTTTAAAAAACAAAGTTATTTAGTAATTCCGTTACATTATAGTAAATTCCAAATTTTATGTATATTGGGTGAGGTGGCAATGCTAGGGGAGGAGCTAGGGGTGGCCCTAAAATATTGGCATCCCCCAATGGTAAATATAATATTATGATATATAATATAATTATTAGTATTTTATCTATAATCCATATACCCACCTCGGAACTATAGGCACATTTTTTGGTAATGGTTGGATATCACTTGGCAGTGGATACTCCTCTAATAACTTTGACCACAAATTCTCGATCCAAGGGTCCGCTATAGCATCATACCCTAAATCATGTTGATCATCCGCCAGTCCTAAAGGTACTAAAGGCTCTGCTCCTAATTGTAACAACCGTTTTTGGAGTCGCTTGGCCACAAAATTAAACTTTGTATAGCTAGAATCTCCAAGACCAAGCACTGCAAATCTAAGTATTATCAAAATCAAGGATGTAAATGAAATTTAAACTTTAAACTACTGCTTACAACTTTCTAATAATATTCACGGCATTAAAACGAGTCACCCCGTATAATTCAGTTATTTTTACATTTATAAAAAATCCTGAAACAGATCAATTTTTATTTTTAGGAAGACACAATTTTGTGTCAAAATTTACTTGTTAAGTTACTGTCCACAAACACACGTCAAAAAGTTCAAATTGGAATAGGTTTCAAGTGACACCCCATATTATTGCGTTTTTATTCACTATTTCCTGGTTTGTTGTGTTTTTGAAAATCGGTGGTTCAGTACTTTCCGAGAAAATTCACCCCCAATACCGGAAACTCTAGCTTCTTTACCTTTTTTTTATAACAAAATAAAATTATGTATGTCACACAAAAGGCGCGCTTGTGACTGCACCGGTTGTATCGGCAGCGTCGATCACCGGAGTTAAGTAGTGAAGTGCGCTCCCATAACTTGGATGGGTGACCCGGCCGTTGTCGGTTTTGGGCAACGGCACGCGGTGTGAACGAACGGACCGAGCAGCAACCATCCAAGTTATGGAATGAATGGTGTGTGTATGAAAAGGAGTAGGGGTCAAGGTACAATAAGCCTTCAGACTGCAGTGCACCACCTAGGGGGCGGTCGTCGGACCTGGGTGGAATGACCCCGAAAGGGCGAAAAAAAAACACAAAATGTGTATTGTTTCACGAACTCAGTTGTTTTCTATTACTTCCGGTTTAGCCGAAAACGACCTTAACTTTTTATTTGAAATGAGTTACCCGGTAGGTTTTTACTTATTTGAATAGAATATGACATTTAGAGTACACTTTGCTACCGAAAATAGGGGATTCATTTTGTATAATATTTATTGAACTGAACCTAAAAAACAAGTTATTTTATTCTCACATAAAGATCAAAGACAGCACTCTCACATTTTCCGCTCTACGCTGGCTACTCACGCTTATGACCATTCCTCATGTACGGTAAAATATCGCGAAACTCCGGAGATCCGGAATCACGGGACTACAATATCGAAATTTCGTTGGACTTGAAACTGTCACTTATTTAACATGGCTGCCGACAATCCAATGAAATTTCGATGTTTCGGTCACGTGATTCCGTATTTCCGCAATAATTTTACCTACATGAGGACTATGCATTAGTATCGTGGCTGATGCCTAAAAAAATTTAAAAAACATATTTAGAGCGATATTATTTTCGGACTTAATGTAAATAAAAATAAAGGTAAGGAGAATTAACAAACAAAATAGTTTTTTTTTTTTAATTTCTAGTTAAAGTTACTGTCTTAAGAAATCGAGTGGGAACCTTTGCGCCACCTTGTATAAGAAGGGATATGACTTAACCCCATTTCACATTTAAATTCTTTGAGGTTTGTGTTAGTGGGGGAAAGGATGACCATAAACAAATTTTTACAAAAAAGTGTCCCTCCCAAAAAAAAATTCGCGTTTCAGGACTTTCTTTATAAGGGTGTACATTGGGGTGGCAACTCTTAATTAAAATACATTGTATACCGGGTGTTAAGTGTAGAGAATTAGATATATTATCAATATGAGATTTCGCATAGGTAAATGGTATATGAAAAGAAGAGTTTTCACACATTTTTTACATTTCACGCACTTCCGGTTTAACCGGAAATGGATCCAAATTTAAATTTTAAAATAGAACACCTTGTACCTATATTTTATCATTTTTGGATTCCTGACACAATTCTAAGTTAGAATGTGACATTTAAAACGTTATTTTAAGAGCCATTTCTAATATTGCATCTAGGTGGCCATGATTGGACGCAAATTAATCCAGTGAACCTAGGCAGGCTCGTAGGAAGAAATGGGTTTGGAGGGGGAGAGGCAAGAACAAAAACATGAACCTAAAAAAATGGAAGACAAAAAAACAAAAGGTCCTGATCTTTCCAAAAGTACATTACGGAAAGTAAAATAAAAAACGCTTCTACCATACATACATTTCTCTCCTGGTGGGGGGCTAAACGCGAAAAAAGGGCAATTATCAAGACAATTATGTTCTATTTACACCCCTACTTTCGCCGCAAAACCCTAGATGATGTTAAAAAAATGCAATCGCAAAGTTTTAATAACTAATATGAAAGATGGGAATAAAAAAATTGGCAAATTCACATTTTTGTATCTAACTATAATTTTTTAAATGGCAACCCTTTTTAGAGAAGCACTCTTCGAATAAAGGATTTTTAGGAATCTAACTATAACAATTTATTTGCTATCGGAATAAAAATAAAGTCATAAATAAAAAATCTTAGCCACCTAGATACAATACTACAAATGACTCTTAAACAATCAAGTAGGCGTAAAAACTTTTAGAAATGGTAAATAGTACTTAGAATTGTCTCAGAAATCCAAAAATGTTAAAAATACAGGGTGTTTAATTTAAAAATTTAATATTCGAGTCACTTCCAGAGTCACTTCCAGTTAAACCGGAAGTAACTAAAAAGTGAAAATTATGCAAAAACTCTACTCTTTCCATACTACTTACTCATACCAAGTCTGATTTTGATATGTCTAATACTTTAGAAGTTACTGCTTGCCTAATAGATGCGTTAACACCCGGTATACACAAGCAGAGTAAATTAGATAACTGTAGGTGTACTTGCTATCAGATTTTTTTAATTGCTTTTTACGATATACCAATCGAAGATTACATGGAGTGGTATGTTAATATTTAAGCAGTAAATAATGTTAATGAGTTAAAATTAATCAGTTTTGCATCAACTCTGACAATATTTAAATACTCAAGATTTTTTAAATAACCTTGTATTTACAAAAATATCTGTTGCAATAATATTAATAATAATAAATGGTTTTATTAGGGTACTTAGTAAAGAAAAAATTAAAACATAAAGGATAGCTATAAAATTAACTAAAAAAACTTTGCCTATGCAATCTCACATTAGAGAATGTTTTTAATTGGTTGTTAGAGCAACAATAAATAAAAGTCAAAATTAACAAATACATACTCTGTTATACTGATTAGAAAACCTACTTTTCAAAACTTTATTGTCAAAAAGTAGAATTTTATAATATTTAATCAGCACCTTCAATTATGTAGTTAATAATAATACATTATACTCCGGATTTTGTATGTTTTTTAGGATTTAAAAATTTGATTTTGACAAATATTAGCATAAGGTTACATTTACAGTGTGGGCCAAATTAAACTTGCACACTTTTTAACTAATAATAACTTTTTATCTGCTGCTCTCATCTTTTTCATTTTTGAGGGGCTAATAGGTAAATATGTTTTCTCTAGGTTTGCAAATTTTGGTCAAATAAATTTTAAACAGGAGGAGGCTTACGAGACTTTTCAAAATGACACAAAAACTTCTTTGCAAAAAAATTAATTTTATCTACAATTAGGCTAATATGTTTATTTTTAATTAATTTCTTGTAAGGTTTGGTCAGCATCCCACTCAGTAACTATGGTAACCTCACCACATATTTGATTTTTAAAGGACAAAAAAAATCATTTTTACAATTGAGCGAAATTCATGCTTAATGGGGAGCATTATTTAACAAAAATAATCATATTTCCTAAATCCTCAAATTGTTGACAGATTCGCTTTTGCTGAATCATTTCCTCCTAGTCAATTGTAGCTAAATCCGATTTCTTTTGCAAGTGGTTAAATACAGTATTTTGGAAAAAGTCCCGTAAGTCTAGTCCTGTATAAATCTATTTGACCAAAATTGGCAAACCTAGAGAAAACATATCTACCTATAGCCCTTTAAAAATGAAAAAGTTAGGCACAACAGATAAAAAGTTATTATTAGTTAAAAAGTGTGCAAGTTTAATTTGGCCCACCTTGTATATTTCTACTTTTGTTAGACACTCAGAAAAAAATATTGCTGTTAACAATTGCAAATTTTTATTGGCATAACATAGCATATCTTCTAAGATAAGTGAAATGATCCACACTAATTTGTTTTGACATGTTTTAGATCACACTATAACTGTTGCAAAAGAAATATTTACCAAAAATTATTTAGAAAATTTCGCATTAAACCACCATGTTAATTTAATACATGAGCTAATTAAGTTAAGTAAATTACCATTAATAAAACTGAATTTGTTAAGAAGTGTTAAAATAGAATGAATATGCTTGACCAAAAAAAGGGAATGTAAAATCGCTGATTTTTATAATAGGAAATAATTTAAAATGATAAATTGAAATACCTTGATGAGTACAAAATAGTAAGACTGAGAGTAAAACAGTTTTTAACACGCTTTTATTAGCTTGGGTTGTAACTATCTATCTATGTAACGGAATCTTTGAGCCTAATTTTTACTAACTTCCAGCGATTCAATTTCTTTGAAACTTTGCACACGTATCAAGGACCGACGACAATGCAATAATTTAAAAACAGTATCCCGTTATCCTGATTAGGACCGCCAGGATAAATAAATTCCTTTACACTACTCTTGACAAAATGGCGAAGGAATTTTTTAGCGAATAAACTGGAGCATTTATTTTTAAAAAACTAATTGATATATCGAACTAAAAATGAAAAATAAATAATAGTTTAAAAAACTAAAAAACACGCTTTATATGCAAAAGAACTAAAAATTAGAAAATAATTTTTCATTACAAAGAGTTTGTCACTTCAGAGTAAAAAGCGTAGGTGCATTTTACTATTTTTTCATAACTTTTCCTCATAGATATTTGCAAATAGAATAATTATAACATTTAATATATTAAGCACCCCACGCTTTTTACTCTGAAGTGACAAACTCTTTGTAATGAAAAATTATTTTCTAATTTTTAGTTCGGTTGCATATAAAAGCGTGTTTTTTTAGTTTTTTAAACTATTATTTATTTTAATATTAATTTTATTATTGAAAACCATTAATGTAGCCCTAACTTTTACTGAAAAACTTTTTAGATAAAAAAAAATAGATATAATTACTAAATAAGTTAAGGAATATTCATTGAGTTCATTTAAAAGGGACATGGCCAGTATATTTAAAAAAAAGCAAAAAAGGTTTTAATATTAAAATTCTGGAAACTAAAATTATATATGTGTTAAATTATAACTCCTTGGGGCTAGACATGATAATTTCCTTTTTTCTTTATGAGAAATACCAACACTCATTTTGGATGGGTCTACACACCAAATATGAGGTGATAATTTATTATAATGATAATAAGTAAAAAATAATAATAATAATCAAAAGTTATATATTTTACACATTAAGAAACTGGATAACTGGCAAGCCCTTATAAGGCTCCATATAATTTTTTGTAGTCTGTCCGGCCCGGCTTAGCACATGTGAAACGAAGATTAAACAAACCTAAAAGTCTGATACAAATATATTTTTGAAAATGTAATGATTAAAGAAAGGCAATTTATGGTTCTGTTGACTTGACAATGTTAGTGGATGAAATTAGCATACTAGAAAAAAACTTTATAAGCTTATAAAAATGTTAAATTGTGAAATGAAATAACTAACTTTTCAAAATAAAAATAAATAGACCAAAATTTTGAACCTATCTGTCTCACCCATTTTTAATGGATTTTCTTTGGCTCATCACTGGCAACACTATGTGCTTTATTATAAAGAAATCAAAATGAGATCATTTAAATTTTGGAAAACTAGAAAATAATGCAAAGGAAGGATTGTTCTTAGATCTAACAAAATATTAGTATATTAGTAGATAGTATTGTTTCTCTGATACGTGATTTAGGAGTTTTGTTTGATAGCGAACTGCGATTTACTCTACATATAGATTATATCATCGAGAAAGCATTTAGAATGGCAGGGTTTATTATGCGACAGTGCTGGGATTTTAAGAACGTCGAGACACTTAAAACAATATGTTATGCCCTTTGAGGAGCCACTTAGAGTACTGTTGTGTTGTCTGGTCCCCTATCTATAATGTGCATATCAAAAGAATTGAGCGAGTGCAATCGAAGTTTACGAAATTTTTATTGTATAGGACAGAGGTTACCAATATTTCCAATATTCCATATCTGGAACGACTAAGGTTAACCGGCCTACAGAGCCTGCAGAATCGACGTGTGCAGTAGGATTTAACATATGGGCATAAAGTTATTAAAAACTTCGTCAACTGTTCCGAACTCCTGAGTTTGTTAACTTTTAGGGTCCCCCTTTGCTCTAGAAGGCAGACAGATTTGTTCTTCTTGAACCCTATCAGAACAGACATAGGTAGTAATGACGCAATTAGGCGGATTATGAGATCGTTAAATGGATTACCAATGGAGTTAAACTTTAACTGCACTCCGGATAAGTTTAAGAAGGTCATTAGGGCCGTCGTTACAAACGTTTGATGGGCAGTATTTCTCGTTAACTTTTGTGTTTTTTATATATTTTTTACTGTGTTTTTAACTATGTAGGTATACTTTTTTAATAATGTTTTTTTCTTTTAATTATTTGATTTTCATGTTAGTTTTTAAAGTCTTTGTTTCTTTTTTACTTTTATGTTTTTGTGAGGTTTTTCGCTTTTTCCGTCTGGAGTAATTTTTATATTTATCATCGTTTTTAACAATTATTTGTTTTATTTTTTGTTTGTTATTGTATTTTAAAGTTTATAAGTATATATTTTTAATTATGTTGTATTTAAACGACTTTTATATTCGTTTTTAAGGTTTTTTTTTTGTACTATTTGGCTACTGCCTGTAATGTAGCTTTAAATAAATAAATAAATATTTTGATGTAATATGTTGAAAAACTACTGGATGGATAAATAGGATTTCTAAACCAGTCTGAGTTTGGCCTGCCTACAAATAGAAGCAAGTTCTGAGTCATTCAAAAACTCTATTTTTTCCGTTTTTTTTACTATTCACTACCCAGATGGTAGTTTAAAAAAGTATTGTATTTTCAGTAAAGAGATGGCTTTCTGGCTTAGGCTAGCAGAGAAACCACAATAAAATAAGTAGTTGCTTTGTGACTTTTATTTAATTCTTAACTTTATTTAATTTCATTAATACTGCTTCTTTAAGAAGCCTATTTTTTATATAAAAAATTGGAATGCAGACATAAAAGTGGTGTTACTTCAGGTATTCGTAATCAGGATTTTAATTAAAAAAACAAGAAACAAAAAATACATCCAATACAGTAAAATATAAAAAAATGGCACGCAGATATTAGGTAATGTATTTTTTTTTTAGAAAATATGAATGTCACATTGGTGGCTTAAAATCATGCTGAAAAAATATAAAAATATTATTTTCTAAATAGGGTTATCATTGGTAATGGAACTAAAACCCTAAATTTAACAGAAAAAAACATCCATTAAAAGATGGGTATTTCTTGTATGACTTGTGTAATTTTACTGAGATAGTAAATAGGTAGTATAAGATTGTATGTAAAAATGTAATTGAACCAAATTAGTAATTCCTGAGATATTCTTAAGATAAACTTACTTTAAATCACACAATAAATTGGTTGGCAAGCTTCTTCGTAACAAAAATTTCCAAAAATTTTTCATGTTATCTGGCTCTTCACCTTCTCCCGTGGTAGAACAAACAAAAATCATACAACGTTCTTGTCCAATATTAGCAACAACATATTCGTCTAGGGATTTTACATGACTCTGAAAATAAAATCGTTTCGATTCTCTCCAAATCCTTTCGGCTATATCCTGTGCATTTCCAGTTTCAGATCCATATAAAATACTGATTGGTATATTTTTAAAATTCATTGAATAAACTTTTTTACAAATGCAACTTACAGTTCTTAATTTATACAGTAATGCCACAAAAGAGAAAACAATTAGTATTAATTAATACGACCAATAATTCTTCTGGGATTTATTTTAACTATTTGGAGTTTTGTAATATACCCATGTTTTAAGGTTAAAGTCGAAAGGAAGAGTGGGGAACACGGAATGTGAGAGGGGAAAGTTATCAGCTGATCGAAACATTTTCCGCTTTATCCTGCCGAATCCTAAAATTTGTATAGCCTTGGTTAAAAAAGCAAATATTTCCACATTTTTACCGCTGATATTTTATACACAAACATAAAATAGTTTTTGAGCGACGAGTTAGTTTTATCTCACGATATATAAGAAATCTATATTAGTTACATCATTTACCTTACCGTATTTTCTTAGCATAGTTGGTGGCTCTCTATTTTGCTAATATCATACTGCTGTTTGCCGATTACATTTGACTACAAATACCGAATAATTACTTTAAAAACCTTGGAGGTGTGTGTCAGTGATGGCACAGCTGAACATTGATCGCTTAACGCTTTTTAGCTGATCTGCTCAGTAAGGTGCAGTCACGTGGTCGATCCAGCAACCAAGGGACTCGCCGACGCCGATTGTCGCTCGGTGCACATCCACTGGTTTCTTGAACGTCCGCCATTTCCAAATTTTGGGGGCTCGGGTTGTTTAAATTTATGACACCTCCATAGTTTGGCACTACAGTTCGGTAGTTTGCCATTTTTTTTTTTAATTCAGATAATCCTTTATGTTGTTTATGCTGTGACAATAACACAGGTATGCAAAATTGGACTTTTGGAAAATTGTTTGAAATGTATCTAAATTATATAAGTAATTATGGGGCGCTGGAATTGAATTTAATAGTGTTTTTTTCCTATTACGTATGGTTTTTTAAATATTTGGGATATAAAAAAATACAAATTTAATGCATTAAAAGGTTAATTAAAATAAATAAAAAATATAAAGCTTACAGACAGGGGTGTAATTTAATTAATGGCTAAACATACAGCGTATGATTCCTTAGCTTATTTTAGAAAGAAAAGTTGGTAATTTTCTAGAAACCTGCGGCAACTCCGATTTTGACGAACTTTGGTATACGGGGTTTTGGGGCGCTGATCACGAATCTGAAAGAATTTTTTGGCGGAAACGTTTCGTTCTTGAGATATTCATCATCAGACTTGAAATTTAAACTAATCCTATTTTTACAATATTCCCCTTCTTTTGCACAATTCGTGATTTAAAGCTAAAGTGGCACACAATATTTAATTTTCACCTTTTAAAACTCCGTTTTTTACGTATTTTACATTATTTTTGCATTAAATTGCATAGCTATACTTTGAATCATTTCAATCCCAGTGTGCCATGAAGGCCTATGTGTATGTATGGTTGCCACATTATCCAAGAAATGCCACGCAATTTAATGCAAAAATAGTGTAAAAAAAGTAGAAAACGGGGTTTTAAAAGGTGAAAATCAAATATTGTGTGACACTTTAGCTTTAAATTAAGAATTGTGTGCAAAAGAAGGGGGAACATAGTGAAAATAAGCTTAGTTCAAATTTGAACTTTGATGATAAATATCTCGAGAACGAAACGTTTCCGCCCAAAAATCTTTCAGATTCGTGATCAGCGCCCCAAAAACCCCGTATACCAAATTTCGTCAAAATCGGAGTTGCCTCAGGTTTCTAGAAAATTACCGAAAAGTTCATGTAAACATATATGTCCTAAATAACGTCTTAACTTTTCAGATATAGAATGTTAAAAATAAAGAAAAACAATTTTTTAAATATTCTAACTATTTTTTACCCAATTTTGTTTTAATTTTGCAACAATATTAATGACATTAAGGGGTAATTTTAGTAATTTATCACTAACCTAATTATATTTAGTAAGTCCAGAAGCGTCTCGAGAACTGAAGGAAAATTTCCAACAAAAAAACGGTACGCCACTGACTGTGTACACGTTTATAAAATTTTTGTGCTGTTTTGAGATTAAGCAAGTAACAATACCGCTTTTATGTCTCTTAATTTTTTTCCGTATCTTGTTTGGTTTAAGATAAAAAAAAATCACTAAATTGCATATTTTTAGACCATAAAAAAGCATTGAGGGATCTTCTTCTTTTAAAAATAAGGTTTTATAATTTTTAATTAGCAATTATATGTAACAAAAATAATAAATACTTATTTAAATAAGGTTTATATCCAGTATAACAGTTTTTACTAAAATAAGTGTTTTCGAAATTTATTGTTTTTTGAAAATTTTATCACCCTGTATCTCAAAAATTAAGACGTTTAGGACATTATGTCCATATGAACTTTTCTTCCTAAAATAAGCTAATACATGTATTTTTAGCCATCAATTAAATTACACCCTGTATACATATAGGTTTCTACGAGATCAAAACTTAACTAACTCTCTTACTTACTTAACTAACTCCTATAAATCCTTTTCCGCTTTTCAGTGAAGTTTTTTTAAAGATTTTCGTCAGTGTTCATTCGCTTTAGTATCCCTGTGTAACATCCAACAAAAGTCTGCAATTATGTTAACATTCAGGATACTCAGACTTTTTTTTAGAGTTTGTTTTAGAGAGACTTTGTATCTGAGTGAGTAAGTTTTCGAATATCTGGACCAACAAATATCTCTTCTTTAAGCTTAGCTTCTAAAAGTGATAGTTTGCTACAAAGATATTTAAAACACTATCCTTTCGTTTCGGGTTTTAACATTTCATTTAAAAGCCAATTCATTTTTATCCAATGCATATATTTGTTGCGGCTATCCCTCGCAAGCCTGTCGTATCAACACACGTAAAAAGCCTAAATACTAACGTACCGTGGGTGTCTTAAGCGAGGTAAGAGGGAGCTTGTTGACACGGGACTTAAATACTTGAAGATTTGGGGGAAGGAATGACCTCCGCGGGCAGCAGGTTCCACAATCTAGAAACTCTAGGGATAAAAGAACGAACAAAGTGAGAAGTTCGGGGCCTGTCCAGTTGGACCGTATAGGGATGCATACGCGCGGAACCACGAGTTTCTTTGTTGGGAACCGTGAGTGGATGAACTATACTGGACAATTCTTCAGAGCAGAAGCCATGGAAATATCTATAAAAAAGCGATAAATCCCTCACAGCCCGATGATGGGCAAGAGAGGAAAGACTTTTTGTAAGTGAAGGATCATTAATGAGACGAATAGCTCTTCTTTGAACAGAATCAAGAATGCTTAGGGTTGTGGGGGACGCCATGCCCTAGATATGAGAACAATATTCCAAGGGAGGTCGGATTTGGGACACATATAAAGTGTATAAATTAGAAGCGGAAAAATACTTTTTGGCTCGAAAGAGAAATCCAAGCTTTTTTGAAGCTGCCGTGGCTATCGATACAATGTGATTATACCAGTTAAGGTTACTTTCAAATGTGACGCCCACAAGATTGAAGGTGTCGTTGCTCTGTAAAACTTGGCCGCTCATAAGTAGAGGATGAGTATTTGATGACTCTATTCGCGACAAGGAACATGATTGTGTTTTGGATGAATTAAAATGGACGAGATTTTAGGCGCCCCAATCCAACAATAAATTAAGATCCTGCGAAAGAGATATCTGCATCGCTCTGCGTTTGTTTTCCAAGTCAGGTTTAGTGATGGGTTTAGGAAGCGGAAAACTGAAGGGAAGAGTACTATCGTCGGCGAAACTATGTTTGTTGCTAATAAGCATTATTAAGGATACGTGTGTAAACTTGGTAATTGATTCATTTTTTTAAAAACCTTACGTGATGGATTTTTTAATTATTTTTCCGCACCTCGAAATCTATGAGACTATTATTCAATATCAGACTATTTTACCCATGAATACTTGTGTAATATATTACTATTGTATGCAGTTCGCCAATCTGCAATGTTTCTGTTAATTTCAAATATCTACATTTTTTGCACTACAAATGAGTAGAAAAGTTTTTGCAATCATAAATTAAATTGCAAATTAATGTTTAATTTAATGTAATTAAATTTTTTATTTGAACTAATTAAAATATTACTCTTACTAAGTACTTACTTACGTCCCAATTCGTATTATTAATGTAGTTTTAGTCATTTTATTTATTGTTACATCATATTTTTATTAAATGATTTTTCTCATGATTAAATTTATGTTTATTCTGATGTAATAAATCAACATTTTTTGATTTACTGGTACGTGGTCAAGAAACTTAGATTAACAAAAAGAAGTGTTGCAACTTTGATGACTTATTAGTTTATCTGTAATACAAGATGGCGCAAAATGAACTTCTGTGAATTAAAAGTAAGGTAGTCCGCTTTGCAAATTCAGTGGACTATGCTTATCTGTGAATTAAGAGTACGGTACCACCCTTGCAAATGCAGTCGACTGTTTCTCTGCGAAATAAAAGTACGGTACCCGCTTACAACTGCTAGGCTCCGTAGTCTAGTCTGTCTTTAAATTTTGCTTATATTGAGTAATATTATTGTTTATTTTATCTGGGAATTGTTGGTTGTTTCACTGAGAGAAATTTCTAGCAACCATAATTAAAGTTTTAATAATCAAAACTAAATTATCTCAGTTAAATACGGGACAGATAAGATCAGTTAATGTCATAATTAAAGTCGACTTTCTACTTCCAAATTAGTTACTATAACTAAGTGGGCTTAATAACCGAAAAATATCTGATATGTTAGCGACCATTATTTGGCATTGGTAGTGTGGTTATTAAAGTCGTCTAGTTACCGCTGTTAGTCCATGACATTATGGTAATTAAGTCATTTACTTTTTACTGCTCAATGGACTTAGTTGTGACTGATATTCAATCTTATTATCAGTATTACTATATCAACATTATGGTAATACCTAAGCTTTAATTAAAGTAGCAAAAAATGTAGCTTGCTGGAATATACAGGGTGTCCGGAAAAGGTGAGGTCAAAAATGATAGGGGTGGTAGAGTGAGCCAAAATAATGTTAGTACTTCATATAAAAAGAAGTTCTATTGCGGTTCCTTAGGGAGTTATGAGGTTTAAAGTTGGTGACGAAGTGAACAGAGCTTGGGTCTTGAAAGCCAGAAGTCACCGGTTCGATACTCGGCCGCAAAGATATTCTTAGGTAGTGGTTATTTACAAAATAAAGTCCGTGGGGGCACTACCGCGTTGTCTAAAACGTGCTGTGAAATGTAAAAATGGCATGTTTTAGTGCTTGCACAACGTTAACGGAACAAAGGAAAAGATGGATTAAACATCTAATAACCCGAAACTCACGGTACTGTGGTATTTAGGCATAGGCCTTTGGGAGATGTCACAAAAAATAAAAAAATCGATTTACTGTGAACTCACCGGTTAAAAATTTGCGAGATGTAAACGATTATACCTGCGTACTTTTACACCTATTATTTTTACTAAATTAAACGTTTTCTTGCTATTAATACAAAAGGAGAAAAAGTGGACTTTTATACTATTGTATAGCAGAAAACAGCGGGAATCCAATATAAAATAAAAAAGTATGTACCTTATAATCTTTAAATTGATTTCTGCCTAACTGATGATCTGACAACATCGCCGGTATCAACACTGAATTCAGAGTATGGTTTTACTCTGGAGTACCGAATTTCGTCCAATTTGGTTCAAAATTCTTTGAGATATTTGAGCGTTTCCAGACTTTTTGAACACATTTTATGCCATTTTTTATAATAATGTACTGTTAATTTTGGATTTGTAATATAAAAAATTGAAATACAATTTATTTTAATGTTTTCTTTTTAAAACATGCGTCTCGATTTCTTACCATATAGTTTGACTTCTGCATTGTCTTGTTTTTTTACCAAAACAGGTATTATAGTATCTTACTTTTTACTCTTAACGAAGGGTATTTTTAGAATGGCACAGAGAAGCATAGTCGACTCTAGATAAAAAGGGCTTACCGAACATTTAATTCACAGAGAAGCATATTCGACTACATTTGCAAAGCGGGCTACAGAAGTTTATTGTACGGTGCTCCTTCTTCCAACTGCAGTCGACTATGTTTCTCCGTGAATTAAAAGTACGGTAGCCCGCTATGCAAATCCATTGGACTACGTTTTTCTGCGAATTTAAAATACGGTACTCTTTTACAACTGCAGTTGACTATGTTTCTCTTTGAATTAAAGTATAGAAGCCCCCTTACCAGAGCAGTACGCAATAGCCTCTCCCTCAGGAGTCCAAAACGAACCTGTTAAAAATTGAATGTTTGCTGAAAGTGGCGCCTACGTGAAGCCTTTTTTTGTAGTTGCCCCCCTCTTCCAAACATCATTTTCTGCGTCCGGCCCTGCCACTTACAACTGCAGTCGACTATGTTTCTCTGTGAATTGAAAGTACGGCATCCCGCTTTAACAAATGCAGTCGACTATGTTTCTCTGTGAATAAAAAGTACGGCAGCCCGCTTTAAAACTTCAATCGACTATGCCTCTTATGCGAAATAAAAGTACGGTACCCACTTACAACTGCTATCGACTATGCTTCTCTGTAAATTCAGAGCAAAATGCTCGTCTTTTTTCTTTAATATAAATAGCTTATGCACCGATTTTAGAAATAACATATCAGACAACAATCAGTTTTTAAAAGTAGCGACATCCAAAGTATATAGAAAATACTTTAATTTATTATCTATCTATCTATCTAATCTATCTCTATAGATGAGACTTGCTTTGGATCCCACCTGAAGGTAGCTTATAAAGGCAAGTCTGCGAGTGAGACCAATACTAAGAATTTACATTGGAACGCGCCATCAGTTCAGCATACCGTGTGTATGTTTACCTATTATGATTTTTATTATTTTCGCGTTCTATTTTTATGATTCCATAAAAATCATTACTAGGCCTTGGCTGTGATACAGGCGGTGTGGTGCTATGTGGAGTGATCGGGTGGCTAAAATATATGAGAGCGTTAAAGAGGTGCCACTAGTCACTTAAAGTAAAAAAAAATAAGCGGCAATTTCTAATATAATGTAAACTGATTCCAAAACGTGTTACCACAACGTACTAGCCACCACTGCAAAGATTTGCAGTTATGCCGCTCACCTATATCGTAGAAGAAGCCTTATACAGTCGTCTTTTTCTAATGCAACAGCTTAAGTATCGGATGTGTCCTAAGCAGTTCCGGATTAACCTATAAGCAAATTAAGCAATTGCTTAGGGCATCACGTTGTGGGGGCACCCTTCGGTAAAATAAAATAAGGAAAGACATTGGTTTTCTTTTTAGCATCAAAATAATTTCTGTCACGTGACCTAGTACCAAGGAGGCACTAGCAAGCTACTTTTTTCAAATGGAACGGCGGGTTATGTAGTACATCGTTTTAAAGGTTGTTTAATTCTCTACTTAACAATACTTTGTTTTTAAAAATCGGTCCGGCCATTCCAGACTTAGAACCGTTTGAAATTTAACTTAAATAGTGTAAAAACAATGTGATTTTATTGACATTGGCTTATAAGCCTGGAACCTGGATTTTAAAAAACAAAATGGTGTTAAGTAGAGAATTAGAGGGCTTTTAAAACGAGATGCTACATGACCCTCCTTTTCATTTGGAAATAAAAGTTGCTAGTGCCCCCTTGACCGAAATCATTTTTATGCCAAAAAGTAGTGTAAGTGACACCCTTTTACCTAAATTTTATCCGACTACGATATCTTGTCCTATTTAAAATTTATGAAAGAGTGATTTTTTAAAACCTGTATGTACAAATTGGAGCTAAACTTAAAACACTTGTAACTCTAAAACAAATAGGCCGATTTTTGAAAACAAAACGGCGATGAATAAAGAATCAAAAGGCCTTTAAAACGATATGCTACCTGACCGCCCTTTACGTTAAAAAAAAGTTGCTAGTGCCCCCTTGACACTAGACCACATGGCCGGAATTATTTTTATGCTAAAAGAGAGTGACACCCTTTTACCCAAATTTCACCCGATATCGATATCTTGTTCCATTCAAAAGATAAAGCGGGGGAAGACTTTTAATATCCTCACTGTATTTTTTTAGACAAAATTCTTATATTGGGATCAAGTTTAGTCGATCTCTTTATGGGTAACATGGATATCTGGATAAGCGAACCTATTATTTTTGGTATCCTAAAATCTAATAAAAATAAAACAAAACATACTTCACTGGGATATATTTTTAAAAAATCACAATATAAAAAAAGTATAAAAATTATTTAAAAATGGAATGTATAAAAAATTGCACAGTTAAAACTATAAAATAATGTAAAATATATTGAATGGAATGTTTACAATCTAATTAAGTACTGGAATATTACGAATACATAACAGTAAAAAAAAAAGTTTTTACATTTAGTTAATTAAATTCCTAAACATTTTAGCTAACTACAAAGGAATTTTAAAAACTAATGTGAAAATATTCATCTTATTATGATGTGGTACATCAAAACTCAAAACTACACACAGAGCTAAAAAGCCATAATTTAGATTTAGTAGGGCACTTAAACTATACATTTTACAATATAATCCCAAAAAAAACAATTTCTTATTGGTTTTGCACGCTTTTTTACCTGTAAAATGATATTTTTAATATTGTATATACAGGGTGTCCGGGAAAATGTGGGAAATCTCTCGCACACGTATGGAACAGATGAAAATAACACGACAAGTTCCTATAAAATGTTTCCGTTTAAGCCCCCCTGCGGACATATGATCCCCTAAAGGGAGCAGCTAGAAATCGATTTTTCGTGAATAACTTGTTCTGACCTTGACCTACAAATTACATCGAAAATAAAATATTGTATTATTAAACAAAAATAAACTCTTATTGTTAAAGTAATTTTTACTCGAAAACGGCTCATTTTATCTATGTCAAACAAGAGTACCTTTTTTTTAGCAAAAGGTTTAAACTACCCAAAAACATATTTTTGTGTCTTCACCATACAGGGCGTAAAAAATATTATCAATAATGTGCGAAAACTAGTCCGTCCCTGGCAAACTAAAGAAGCGACATAAGTTTCAAGGGCACTATTTTAAGAGGTCTTTACTAGTATGCATCGTACTAAAATATTATCAAATTATACAGAGCGCTTTAGGGGATCATATCTCCGCAGGGGGAGCTTAAACGGAAAAATTTTATAGGAACTTGTCGTGTTATTTTCATCTATTCCATACGTGTACGAGAGATTTCCCACATTTTCCCGGACACCCTGTATAAACAAACTACAATAAGTAATTATTGTGCATCAAAAAGCTCTTGAACAACTTATGCAATAATTTATTTAAAAGCCATATTATTTAAAAATATGTAGAGTTTCTGTCTAAATATCAAGTCCACTTTCGCAACGAAAGTAAATAAATTCCTTTTAAATCGTTGTCATTTAATTTTTTTGGGAAGATAATATAGGAACCAACCCAAACAACAAAATAACAAATTGATGGATTTAATAAGTTCTTAAAAACACTCATTAATTTGGAATAACTTTCAGAAATTAATAAGAATATGATTTTTTTTTAATAATATATTATAATACCTTTCAGTACCTGGATTGGGATTTTACCTAATTACAATATTATATAATTTAAGTGGCTACTTTCATAATTTTATAGTATATTTAAAGTCTGTTAACCAGTCCACGTCAATTTTTTCATAACTTTTATTGTAATTTAATCTAGTTTGTTACTATAATTTCTCTTTACGGATTTTTACATAAAAATGCAATAATATAAGCAATTGGGACATTATAAACAACAAAAAATACATTTAAAAAATCTTAGAAACTCAAAACAGATCAAACCACCCTAGATCCTCACTAAGTACACAATCAATTAACAACGCCATAAATATTCAAACGTAAGTCTTGTTTGCCGGTTTGTTTGACAACATCTCTCATCTTTCTTTAATTGGTTATTTTCCCACCTTCCGCCATTAATTAATCCACCTATCTCATTGATCACATCTTTTTTAATGGATTAGCCCCACCTCTGAAGATCTTTGATTGACCGATCCCAATTTTTTAACTGGATAACCCTATCGTTAGGAGGTGCAGCTTATGACTAAACCAAATTCTTAAATTGTTTCAATCTATCTCTTTCTATGTACGCAATAAAGAGAAATCCACATACCGGTTCAGCTAAATAACTTAACACATAGGCCATGTGAGAAAAAGAAACATCCTTTTTTGTTGCCTTACTGGCCGACATCACAATACGTATTTGCTTAACCAGTATAAGAATTAAACTTCAGGTCAGTGCCGTCCTAACAATAATTCTTAAAAGTAGGGAGCGTGATGTGTGTGGAGTGTCATTATGATGTTATATTTTTCATAGAAGAAATTCACAAACATTACCAGACAAAATTTTAACAATAATTGTTAAATGCCATTAAACTGAAGTTTAGTTCTGCACGTGGTTTCTCTTCATTTGCGGAGTACACTAAACTGTCACATTTGTCAAAAAGTCAATGCGGGTGCGCAAATTTGACCATGTGCATTAAAAACTTACACATCAGGCTTGGCATGCGACACGATGCCAGAGTTTGATCTTTAGTGGCGCGCCTCGTGCAAACTTGTGTGTAGGACACGTCAGTTAGCGTTTCAGTTTAGAAACGTCGTTTACGGAGTTATAATGTTGGTTTTGCGTTAACAAAATGGCTCTTTGGCGCGAGGAAGATGTAATGCGTGAATTTATAGATATCTACTAAAGTTATCCATGCTTTTGGAAAGTTATAAGTAATGAATACATTGACAAAAATTTAAAAAATCTTTTCGCTGAATTACGCTTGTGTTCAAGTTGATCACACCACCCGCTGCCAAAACTGACAGGTACATCTGAATCGTGTGTATCAAAAGCTTCATTTTACATTTGCTTGCATGCAAGTGTGTTCAGGTTTGCATGACCGTGTATACCCCGGTATAGAGGGAGCTGATTACTAACAGAATTAGTCATGTGTAACACTGTGTTGAATGACACTTTTGTGTTGAAACCTTTCTGGGTGTCATGGGTGTTGAAACAGCGTTCATGAATGTAATGACACACTGACACACTGACACCTCACATGAAACCCAACGAAACCGACACACTCGGCAACACTTTAACAGATGGCGTGATTCAAGATTTCGTTTCGCATTAACACAATGACACCACGGATGACACCGACCCCAACAGCGACCAGCGACACAGACGATACACTACAGTAACTCTTTAACAGATGGCGGTATTATTGTCGAATGCAGACATTGCCTTGATTTAGGATTTTTAAAAGTAAAATACAGCTGTAAGTAACTTAGTAAACAAGTTTGGTTTTAGTGAGAACCAAAATAAAGGGTAAATTTTTGTCTAAGTTGAACATTAGGAAGATATCGCTGTACAAAGATCGCGGTATATTAAAAAAATATTTTTTTATTTTTCATCTTTAAAGCAAAATAAATATATAATATATAATAATATGTAATTAATAACAATACTTTATTTCAAATTATAATTTACAAGTAAAAATATAATGATAAAACCAACCAACTCCGTGCTACAACACACTTTGCCAATTTCAAGAAACAATTTTATTGTATCGTAACACCCGTGACACTTTTGTGCTGAAACCCGCAGCTCGCCACACTTCGCCATTTTGTCAAGAAACAATTGAATTGTTTCATGACACCTTTGTGTTGAAACACTGTGTTGATACCGAAGCCGGTGTCAGTGTTACTGTTTCAACACCCAAAATTTAGGGTGTTACCCATGACTAAACAGAATTTGATTTAGTTAGTTAGTTATACCCCCACCATTAGAAGCATCACCTTCTAATGGTGGGAGTATCCAATTGGACAGTTTGGGCTTTAGAAGTGTGATCAATCGGAGATGGGGGTAGCCAATCAAAACAGAGTTGAGGAGATGGACTAATAAGAGATCTGAAGGCGCAGGTCAATCACTGGTGGGAGCTAACCAATTCAAAAGAGGTGGGGGTGGTGCAAAAGAGGCGCTCAAATAAATCTACTGACGAATACCGAAATTTTTAATTAAACTCTTCAGCATTTTTATACAGACAAGGGTAATATTATGGTCGTCATTAAAAATGTATTATTTCTCCCATTAAATTACCTGAAAGTATTGTATGAAGGCTAAAAATATGGCTAACAAAGGAGAAAAATAAACATGAAACAAACTTCCTTGGGTGATGACTAACAGACAATAAATATAATTTATCAAAATGACTGTAGTTTCTTATTACTTAACCTACTACACTGAGATCTTATTTTAATAAATACTAAAAATACCTATATACAAATAAACTAAAAAGCTTTAGGCACAGATCTTTTACAAAAAAATATGTCTTTTAAAGTATGTGTCTGAGTAAACAGATTAAAAAAATGAAAATATTTAGTAAAAATATAAAGTCTTTAAGTCTTCTCCTCTGAAAGCTAAAAAATACTACAAGAACTACTATAAATACTAAAAATTAACTAGCCACTCTAATGTTTAATACATTTTTAACTACCTATTCAATATCAAGCAGGTATAATGGCATTTAAAAATGACACAACATACAATATAGTCTATAGGTAAGAATTTGTGTATAAAATAGTTGTAGAAAAATGAGATTCTCACAAAAGTATTTTGTTTAGAAAAACTATTTAATCTGGTAGTGAAAGGTTGTTCGACATGACGTATGTTTCAAAATTTCGGTAAAACGTGCATAAATAAGGTCAAAATACCATCATGACATCACCGGAAATATAAACATATAAAACTCGTCTGTGAGATCTCCCTCTCTTTATAAATAGGGTGTAAAAAGGCATCAGTAAATCTTCTATTTATATTTTTTATTGCTGGTAAGACAAACAATAATAAAAGTTCGCATTAAAACTAGGATTTCGCTTTTACGCATTGATACCTAATAGTTAAGAGTTTGACAATATATAGGGTGATTCAAAAATCGATCACGAAACTTAAGGGTGTAATGTATGTAGGTAATTTAATTGAAATTGATGAAAACTTTGATGTCTATTGGTGCCTAAACGGTGAGGTTTATCGACTTTAATAAAGAGTACCTTATTTTTTAAGTTTTTGATTGTCTATAAAATGCCCACAGCTTTGCGATATCTGTCCAAATAAAAAAGTTATAATGTAAATAAATGTTAAGTTTTAGGTAAAGTGCCCTCTGGCGGTATTTAAAAAAACTACTTTTGTCTTAAAATTTTAGAATCTGCAAAGCTCGATTTCTGTGCAAAATATCAACTAAATTGGTTAAAAAATAAATGCAATATGGCGAAAAACACAAAAAAAAAATTGAACTTTGACGGCTTGTAACTCGAAAACGAATGACATTTTGAAAAAACTTATATGAAGCTCTACTCTTATATTGTCAAGTAGAATCACTCCCTTAAGATTCGTGATCGATTTTTGAATCACCCTGTATATTAGCCAAGTAGTTAAAAAAGGAAAAGTATAAATTAATCACACAATCAATAAAACTTTATGGGAAAATATCAGAGATGTGATGGTTTCATATTGAGTTTTGTCAATATTTTAAAAACATTTTATTGTGATGGTATTTATATGATAAACAGAAATGCAGCATAATTTACATCAATGCTTGAGCTCGTGATATACCAAAACTGTAAGAGTACTACATCCTATTTAGCCACCATGCTTGTGGAAAAATTGATACCCTAATATATCTAATTATTTTGACCTTATCTGAACGCTTTTGAAATTTTTACTTATAATTTTTAAACACCCTGTAGAAATACAACCTTATGGCGAAAAATTAATGAATGTATTACATTTCTTACTATTTTATTGTAAAATACTTTTAAAGGATTTCTTTACATCTTAGTCTAAAAATAACAATAGATATTTCTGTGTATAAAGCACTTTTTCAGCAGAAATATGATAACACAGAAAAAACCAATATCTCTTTAAAAATCTCCAAAAATGTTATGTCTGAAAAATTTTGACAATATGTAATTTTAGCAAAAATACAACTCCAAAGTGTTTTTTATGAGCAAACATGTAAAACTACTAATGAGTATTATCTAAAATTTAATCACTGTTTTAAAACGGTACTATTAAAATGAATTATAAATATAAATTACGTTTAGCTATATACATGTACGAGGGTCACGCTGAAAATTTCTGGATGTGGCAACACCGCTTAAGATATGACAACATTTCATTATCTGTCATATTGCATGAACATTTGTCAACTGTCATACCAAATTTGGTTACCGTAGACAAAGCGCAAGTGAAATTATTTAATTTTAAATTAAGTGTATGTGTTTCTTTTTCATTCGCTAATGGAACTTAACCGTGAACATTATCTGGCCATGATCTTTTATGATTTTAAAAATGGTTTAAATGTGCATGTCTTGCACGTTTAACAGCGGCATTTGGTGAATCTTCCCCTTCGCGTTCCAGTATTTTTGGTTGGTATGCTGAATTTAAATGAGGTAGGCAGTCGCTTAAAGATGAGCAAAGAAGCGGTCGGCCCACAACAGCAGTTACTGACGAAAACATTAATTGTGTTCAGAGGCTTCTAGAAGAGGACAGACGCATTACATGCATCCATTGAGAAAACCTTGAATATTGGATCGGCAGCCTTAACAAGATTTTGCACGATAAATTAGGGGTTCGAAAGCTTGTTTGTCGCTGGGTGCCAAAATTACTCACTAATGATCAAAAAGAGACCCGGGTAGAATGGTGCAGAAAAATGATCGAAGAATATTCATATGGCAAGTCAAAAAAATTTTAATATTGTTACAGGTGATGAATCGTGGATTTATCAGTTTGACCCAGAATTAAAAACTCAGTCCACTGTTTGGGTCTTTCCAAATGAAAATCCACCGACAAAAATTAAACGTGCAAGAAGCGTGGGAAAGAAAATGATTGCTTCGTTTTTTTCTGCAAGTGGTCATATAGCCACAATCAACCTAGAAGATCAACGGACAGTTAATAGTGAGTGGTATGTTACGAAATGTTTACCTAAAGTATTTCAAACTATTCAGGAACGTTGTCCGAATACTGGATTACGCGGAATTTTTTGCATCACTATAATGCAACTGCTCATTCTGCTGCAAGAACGAGTGAATATTTGGAAAGAATGGGAGTCAAGCTTCTGGGGC
Source organism: Listronotus bonariensis (assembly GCA_014170235.1). Taxonomy (NCBI): domain Eukaryota; kingdom Metazoa; phylum Arthropoda; class Insecta; order Coleoptera; family Curculionidae; genus Listronotus; species Listronotus bonariensis. The sequence continues at coordinate 52,731 of JACEGR010002522.1, read as the reverse complement.
ACCCTCCGTATAGTCCAGATTTGGCTCCCTGCGACTTCTTTTTGTTTCCGGAGACAAAAAAAAAAAAAAAAAAAAAAAATTCGTGGTCGCACATTTTTGACCCCAGAAGAAGCTGTGTCAGAATTTGTAGCTGAATTGGAAGCCATTCCAAAGGAGGTGTATCGTGAGGCTTTTTCAAAGTGGTTTCAACGAATGATGAAATGTATTGAATGTGGAGGAGAATACTTTGAATAATTAATAGTTTAAAAAAACTAAAAAAACACGCTTTTATATGCAACCGAACTAAAAATTAAAAAATAATTTTTCATTAAAAAAAATATTTTCACTTCATAATAAAAAGCGTGGGGTGCTTAATATATTAAATGTTATAATTATTATATTTGCCAATATCTATGATGGAAAAGTTATGAAAAAATAGTAAAATGCACCCCACGCTTTTTACTATGAAGTGAAAATATTTTTTAATGAAAAATTATTTTTTAATTTTTAGTTCGGTTGCATATAAAAGCGTGTTTTTTAGTTTTTTAAACTATTAATTATTTTTCATTTTTAGTTCGTTATATTGCACAAAATTCTTAATATAACAGTAAATTAGAACATACTATTTAATTAAGCAGCAAAAAGAAAATAACCAGCCCCCTATGAAATGACAATGGTAGCAAATTTTAAAATTTGCAAAAGATTGCAACTCACTAAAAAATTTATTCTTCATTAAGTAGCAAAGTTTCAAATTTTGCCAACAGATGGCAATCCAGGCAATGTTTGGACCGTTGCCAACATTTTTCAATCCACTAAAAAATTTCTTCTTCATTTAATAGCAAAGTTTGAAATTTTTCCAACAGATGGCATCCTAGGTGTTGTTTTTATAATATAATGGAATTTTTTTCCTGGCGATTAAAAAAAAAAGATAAAGGGATACTGTTTGCAGATTATTGCATTGTCATGGGTCCTTAATACGTGTGCAAAGTTTCAAAGTAATCGAATAGCTGGAAGTTGGTTAAAATTAGGCTCAAAGATTCCGTTACATAGGCAGCCAGATAGATAGTTACAACCCAAGTTAATAAAAGCGTGTTAAAAAATATAATGCATTTTGTTTCATATCTTTTACTGTTTTGTTTTATCCAAAAATATTCAGAGTGACCCTCGTACTATTTCTTGCGAAATATGTTGCATACTGATTTATTTTCTCTAAACTTTCTTTTATGGCTACTAAATTTAAGTATTTTTTAAGCACAAATATTTTTAGGCAAAATATTTAAAATTACTGTACATTAATTCGTCTACTATTAAAATCATATTCCAAAATATAACTGGAAAACCTTTAATCTCATTTATCCTTTTCTCTTTCTTTGGAATAATTTTAAAAGCAAAAACAATTAGTATACTCATACTGAAGTTTCTTCATCTTTTTCTTTTATGCTGTAAAAATAATTTTGTTATTTATTGATGTTTTTATTAAATTAAAACGAGAGTCTTACCTTCACCCAAAATTCATTTGTTAACTGTGTATTCCCAACACCATCTACAAATAGATTGTTAGTATTAAGTAAATTAAAATATAAATGTGTTAACTATAATATAGTGAATGAAACAAATTCGACTAGTACCATTAGATATTACTTAGTAGATATGTTCTAAATTGTTATAGCGGATTTGTTTTATTACAAAATATTTAAAAAGTAATGTAAAAAATAAAGGATTAAATTAACATAAAGGTGGTAGAGGAGCTTTCCTCGCCTGAGGAGGTACCACCCCACTCACCCTTTAAAGGACCCGTGAAGTCCTAACGGACGTTTCGGGTTCTGGGTAAGTGAGTCAGTTTTCCTTCTTCCTTCTTTTTTCTTTTCTTTTTTTTCCTTTCACCCCAAAATTATGTAAAAATGATGGCGGCACACCCGGGAGTAAAACATTCCGGAGGTAAAATACCCCTCCATTCGGATCTCCGGGCGAGGGGTGCATCCGGGGGCCTTCATCGAAAGGTTTAATTTCCTTTGCAAATATATGTGGGCTTAACACCAATATAAACTCCGTTCACCATCACCTTGAATCATCTAAGCCCCACATACTGTTTCTAACGGAGACACAAATAAGTTCTAAAACTTCAACCAGCCACCTTCTCTTCCCAGGCTACGAACTTATTTCGTCTTTTCGCCCACATGGGGGTGTGTGTGCTTACGTTCGCAACGATCTGGCTTGTGCTCGAGTTTCTAATCTTGAATCGGGTAGGCCCGATGTCCTTTGGCTCAAACTTTCCCTTAGGTCTTCTACTAAATTTATCTGTTGTTTGTACCGATCTCCATCTGACAATTCCTATGTCGAATTCTTTGACTTTCTTTCAACAAAGATCGACAGTATCATTTCCCAGTTTCCAATGGCCGAAGTAATCGTGCTTGGCGATTTCAATGTCCATAATAAGGATTGGCTAGGCTCTTCAAAAACTGACCCTCAAGGCAGAGCAGCCGAAATCTTCGCAGTCAGTAATTCTCTTACCAACCTTATTATGACTCCTACCTACTTTCCTAGAGTGCCAAATTATAGCTCAAACCCCTTAGATCTTTTTCTTACTTCTAACCCTGAACTTTATGAAGCATCTGTTACTGCCCCTCTAGGTCGTTCAGATCATGGCTTGGTTACCGTATCTTACTCTGTACATCCTGAGGTAAATGAATCCATGCCACCACGCACCGTATGGCACTATAACTCAGCCGACTGGGATGGCCTTAGGGACTTTTTCGCCACGTACCCTTGGGACACTTTCTGCTTTTCTTCCCAGGATCCTTCCGAAATCTGTAACCAACTGACCGAGTCAATTCTATTGGGCGTTGAAACCTATGTACCTCATACCAAGAAAACCATCAAACCCTCTAATCACAAACCTTGGTTCACTAAAACATGTGACAAAGCTAGAATTTTAAAAGTTCAGGCTCACAAGAAGTTTCTAAAGGATCCTAGTCCAGAAAACCGACAGGCCAGCATTGAAGCAAGAAACCACTACCACCAAACAATCTCAGACGCCAAGGACTCCTTTGATAACCGTATAAAAAACAAAGTACTTTCTTGCTCAAATGGCAGCAAATCCTTCTGGTCCTTTGCCAAAAACATCAGTAGAAATTTCTGTACCAGTTCTTTTCCACCTTTAACTTTGGAAGATGAAATTATTTCTACATCTAAAGGAAAGGCCGAACTATTTTCTAAACAATTTGCTGCCAATTCAACCCTTCATCCACCTGTCAATCATCCAATTCCAACTGTTCCCCCAGTTCCTCACAAAATGCCCAATATTATTTTTAAGGTAAAACACATTAAGCGTATCCTTTCTTCTCTTAACACCAAGAAATCGTCTGGGCTAGATGGAATACCAGCAATCGTTTTAAAAAAATGTGCTCCTGAACTTGCACCTATTTTAACCAGGCTCTTTCGAATTTCTTATGACACGGGTATATTTCCAGACAGCTGGAGAGCTGCACGTGTCCAGCCTATTCCCAAGAAAGGATCTAAATCTCTTCCATCCAATTATAGACCCATTTCACTCCTCTCAATGCTTTGTAAAGTAATGGAGAAATACATTAACTCGCAAATTCTTAGGTACTTAGAAAAACATAAAATTTTACATGACAGGCAATACGGATTTCGTCACAACAGATCTACAGCAGATCTTCTTTCTTTCGTTTCACACAACTGGAACAAGTCTCTTGAGTTTCTAGGTGAGTCCCAGATCGTTGCTCTTGATATATCTAAAGCTTTCGACCAAGTCTGGCATGACGCACTTCTTAATAAACTTCCCTCCTACGGTCTTCCAACTGAGCTCTGCTCTTGGCTCTCCAGTTATCTTTCTAATCGACGTATATCAGTCATTGTTGATGGCCACTCTTCAAGCTTTCACCAAATTAATGCTGGAGTGCCACAGGGTTCAGTGCTAGCACCAACTTTGTTTCTTCTTCACATCAACGACCTTCTTTCTTCCACAACCAATCCCATTCATAGTTATGCTGACAATAGTACCCTTCACTCCACTTTTCAGGTTCCCAAACCAATCTCTCAACCCGACTTGGAAAGCAAACGTAGGGCGATGCAGATATCTCTTTCACAGGATCTCAATTTGATATTGGATTGGGGAGCCAAAAATCTCGTTCAATTTAATGCATCTAAAACACAATCGTGTTCCTTGTCGCGAAAAAAATCATCAAACACTCATCCTTTGCTTATGAGTGGCCAGGTTTTGCAGAGCGGGGACACATTTAACCTTGTGGGCATCACATTTGAGAATAACCTTAACTGGCATAAACACATCGTAGCTATAGCCACCGCTGCTTCAAAAAAGCTTGGATTTCTTTTCCGAGCCAAAAAGTATTTTTCTCCTTCCAATTTATACACTTTGTATGTGTCCCAAATTCGACCCTCTCTGGAATATTGTTCTCATGTCTGGGGAATGGCATCCCCTACAACCCTCAGCATTCTTGATGCCATTCAAAGAAGGGCTGTTCGTCTTATTAATGATCCTTTACTTACTCAAAGACTTCCTTCTCTCGCCCATCGTCGAGCTGTGGGAGATCTATCGCTCTTCTACAGATACTTTTACGGCTTCTGCTCCGACGAATTGTCCAGTATAGTCCCTCCTCTTGCGGTTCCCAACAGAGAAACTCGTGGTGCCGCTCGTATGCATCCCTATACAGTTCAATTGGACAGGCCCCGAACTTCCCATTTCGTTCGTTCTTTTATCCCTAGAGTTTCTAGACTGTGGAACCTGCTGCCAGCGGAGGTCTTTCCTTCCCCCAAATCTTCAAGGTTTTAAGTCCCGTGTTAACAAACTTCCTCTTACCCTGCTTAAGACACCCACGGTACGTTAGTATTTAGGCTTTCGGCCTTCGTGGATTGTCCAAAGATAAAAAAAAAAAAAAAAAAAATAAAACGAAAGCTTTGACAGCCTTCTTTAACTAAGAAATCTTGGTTTTGGGTTTGGACCGAGTCAAATTGAATCGTGTACTTGAAAACCGCTAGACGAATTCAATTTAACGCGATCGAAATCGAAACTAATTCCTCAAAGGATTAAATTAAATTTCTAACGTTTAAAATGACTTAAATGGAATGTTTGACTCTTATATGGCGTTATTTTCAAATAATATTTAAAGAAAAACGGTTTGGACAAACTGAACCCGAAGAACTGAAAAGGTGATACTCTTTGGCAAAGAAATATATTTTTCGGTAAACATTTTGAATCACTCTGTATATACAGTGTGTCTACGTAAGTAGGCGCCATATGGAAAACTTTTTTATTATTAATTTTACAAAAAAGTTATTCTTTAAAAAGTTCTACATGGTCAAAATCTAAAGCACATTCATCAGATATCAAATTGTGTCAGTCATCTACGTGGTTTGGCCAAAAATGTAATTTTGCTCAAGAGTGAAGTAACTGTATTTTTGCTAATATCGCAAATTGATATAAAGAAAAATTGCATAATTAGAAGTAATTTTTAATTCTAAACATCTTTACTACAGGTACTTTACTCTTAAGCAAAAATTACGTTTTTGGTAAAACCTCGTAGATTACTGATACATTTTGATATCTGATGGACTCTTTGGACCATGCAAAACTTTTTATAAAGAATAACTTTTTTATTCGTAAAGTCAATAATAAAAAAGTTTCCCTATGACGCCAACTTAGGTAGACACACTGTATTACGTAATTTTTCTAATAAGTTCTTAACAGGAATGTTGAATATTTCGTCATACTTTGTTTTTCTTTCTTCATACCGTCTAAACTGAGAGTGACAAAAATTTTACGTCACTGACGTAAGTCTGAGAAATCAGTCAGTCAAATGTCAAGACCTGTCATAATCGGTTTTCGATATTTTAGACATCTTATAAATTCATATACTTAAAATAATTTTTATGTAAAAGTCGAGGTAATGGGAAAATTTTAAGTGTTTTGCGTCCGAATTTCGAACTAACCGACTAAACAGTCCTATTTGGCGTGCCTTAGAGTGGTTCGATAGTAGCCGATCCGACCACAAAACGTAGTTCGTCCAGCCGCTGCATTTGTTTTGTAGTCAGTAGACGGCATCGGCGAGTGACGGTGACAGAAGTTTAATTGTGGTTGTCAAAACGCCCGTGTAAAAAGAAGTAAAATTTTAGCATTGTGGAAAACGGAGCTACAAGCTGGCGACAGTAGACCACACACCAACCACTTTTGTGGCCCATATCAACTTCAAAAAGTGGCCCGTGGAAACACGGCCTTCTTTAATATGTGTTCGTCGGAAAACCAGCAGAAATACGTATGTGTATGTAATAAATTATGGTGTTTAGATCGTATTTGATGTAACTATTACTGTGAACATAAAAAGTGCTAAAAATAAAACATGTTTTGTCTGACAGTTCCGTGTCTAACCCATGGTCTAACCGCAAACATTGTAAACACATTTTGATCATAAGCTGCTTTAAACAATTTTTAACGTTAAGTGCCGTTTTGTGATTTTAATATAATATTTACTATTAGGGCTAGTTTTCATATGCATGAGTTAATGGCGCCAGTTTATTTGCGCATGAAAACATTACAGTAGTATTGAATAACTGGCGCCAGTAAAGTCCCGCCATTAATCTATGCGCCAGCAAAGTACAAAGTAGTTGTACTTTCTGAAGACAGTTTTTGCTTTTTTGTGTTGTTTTGTAGCAGCATCATCATGACCAACAGATGAAATAAAAAAGTTTTTAAAGGAACACAAATAGATTGTCCGTGCTTATGGAACTACAAAATAACATTCATATATCATCACATAAAGATTGTCTACGATTTTATTCGCTGTTAACAACGAGTGACAACTTCAACGTATAATACATGAATTAAACATCAACACAACGCATTGGTAAATTCCGTTTTATAATTGGGTAATCGCCTAAAATGATGAATGATGTGATGATGTGTGGCAACTACCACTGGCGCTACCAGTAGTGGTGCCAAGAAACTGGCATGCTTGTGGCGCCAATAAATATTGCATGTGGAAACTAGCCTTTACTGTTAAAGGTACGTTTACATGTGACATTTATTGCATGATATTTATGTTGGATAGAAATTCCGGCCAATGTAAACGGTCAAAAATTTATTTGACATAAATATCATGCAATAGATGTCAGATATAAACGTACCTTAATTGTTACTAATTATAAACCATAAAACTTTACAAAACATTACCTAAAAAATAAACTACCTAAGGCTAACTAGTCCCTCCTATTACCGTATAAATAGATAGCAGATTAAGATAGTAAACTTTCATTTGGTTCTAAATAAATTATACTAGTAATGGTAGAGTAGTAGCCAGGAAATAATATGCTATAGAGAAAGTTAGACGTGTTCATTCAACCCATGAAATAACGTACATATTTAGTAGTTTAAAAAGAACAATACTTACGATGAAGGTTCTGGAGGCATTCCAGAATGTATCATTGATACAGGAGGCATTAGAGGGGAAGGCGAACCTCTGACACTACCAGAAACTGAACCATGGACAGATCCAAGAACAGAACCTAAAAAGGAAAACAATTATTAAAATCGTAACTCAAAGGCCAATATGAAAATTTAGTTCTTGAACGTCAAATAATATTAAAGTAATTAAGTAATTTAAATTAATTCAGAATGGAAAATCTATAATTCTCAAATTAAAATAATGACAATTTTTAAAACAGGGCTAGAATCTTTAAATTACCGATTAATATAAAATAACATTGAAACCCAAAAATGTTCTTGAAACGAATAATTTTACAAATAGTACTTTTTATCGCTCGATCTTCTGTGCTTCAAAAGTCTGAATTCAGAATTTAAAATCATCATAATGCAAATTCTCTTTATGTAAACAATAGAATGTTAATCATGGTTAACCTATCCGTATACGCGCCGAGAGACAATACGTCGGGGATCAAAAAAAGGTTAAAAGCAGGCTTAAAAGCATACTTACGTAACGTAATTTCAAATTCTTTATGCAACCACCTAAACCAATTTCGTTCAGGGTTTGTATCCTAACCTAACAGGTGTCAAACAGACGCCTAACAGTTTTTTCCAAGGTTTTTTTTCGTGATTTTACTGTGGTTCAACTGCTCTTAATTACGTGTTTAATTTAACAATGGATGCAATTTCGGATCAATCTATCAATCAAATTTTATGGTTATAAATCTTCTTCTGTTCTAATTTTGACATACCAAAGTCGGAATACGTTACCGATCGCGATACGGATACGTGTGCCGTATTGATAAGTTTAACGTAAGAGATTGGAACAGGTATCGCTTATGCGCAAGCGCATTAAGATACGGATAAGGATACGTGATGAATTTAGATAGAGATAGATATTCAAATGTTTTCAAAATTATTTAAACCGTATTAACACGGAAAAACGCCTTTAAACTGCTTTTTGTCTCTAATTATTCTATATCTCTCTCTAGCTCTCTCTCTCTCTCTTTCTCCGTTATGATAGAATACACAAAAAATACAGTTAGTTGGCTGTCTTACAAATTATTTTATTTTAAAAGCTATCAAAATGTTACATTAAGTAAGAGTCTCACTGTCTAACGCTAGTAAAGCTTCTCACTAGTGTTAAGCCTCCTTTTCATGCGTCCGTCGTCCGTCGATACGTTATTCGAAAAGTATAAAATTTTGACTTCAAGGACATTGCTATTTATATGCAACCGTTTCGACGTATCCGACCGTCCGTCACCTCGCAAACACAGATTGCCAATATAGCCATTCTTTAAGTCTAAATTATAGGTTTAAATTGTCTCACATTTTGTTTATACATGTAGAAAGACGTTTTTTTTTTATGTATAGGCATGTGAACCTACCTATTCTGGATCCCATCCTAGAACCAACAGTGGAACCATGGTAGTCAAAGTTGTTTATATCATTGGTTACTGGGGACATTATGCGACTTCCCGGTTGTGATTGAGGTATGTTGTGAGGGACATAGTTGCTGTGAGCTTGTATATGATCCTCTTCAGCTAAATTAAACCAAATGAATAATGTAAATTAACAGTAGGAAATGGTAATAATAAAAGCATAAACAAATTGACTAAAAAGAAAAATCAAAATTGATGCAAAAATTAAAAAGTTTCATAAAATCAATTTTGCACAACATTTTGTTTGCACACTTAATTTTGCATGACAGAGTAATTAAATCAATTGTTAATATAATAATAATATGTTTGTTTATATCTTTTACTAACCTTCCATAATATTATCTAATCGAGTAGCGTGAAAAAATAAAAATACTGTACAGGTAAGATTCAGATTTAAAAATTTTATAACAAAATTGAAAAACCGAAAATAATGGATAAAACAAAGTTACTTGTTCTATTTAGAGATTAAAAAGTGAAACTGCAAATATATTGCCAAAGACCATAAAAATTCTACATACATATTTATCAAATAATTATGTTACCTGAATTATAAATCATTAAAAAACTTTTATCCAACACTTACATATAATATCTACATAATTGATCAGATTTTGAGGATATAAAGTGTACTAAAGTACCCTTTAGCTCACTAGTGAATTATAGACAATACAAAATTTTGTTGCTGGTGTTGACAATGACAAGTAACAAATAATGGATGACGTTTTCAAATTATTTTCGATATTAAAAACGATTTATACGAAAGTGTTGGATAAAATTTTGTATTAGACACGTGAGTTATTACATATAAGTCACTTAAGAAAATTACCTCTCTCGCCCTTCGGGCTCGAGAGTTAAACTTTTCTTGCGTGACTTATATGTAATATAACTCACTTATCTAATAAATAACTATAAAACTTTTGTCATAATTCTAAAACTTCTTATTGATTTTTACCTGTATATGGAAACAAATATTTGTCATTCATATGATGTTTCTCATCCATATCAGAACATCTGTCATAATCATGATAGTTGACATTTTCATGAGGTAAAACTTTAGGTACATAATCTCCTTTAAATGGGGCGTTGGTATTGTAAGGATGATTGTAATGCGCTTGGACCATATACTGTTCAGATTCCATATTACGGAGGCAGGTTTCCGGAGTTACATCTGGATGAGGAAGTGGGTTTGGCGAATTTGTCTTGTGTAGAAATTCATTGTCGGATCCTGTTTCTGCTGACCAACGACCAACTTCAGGAACTAAAAAATAAATTAACTATGAACTTTTATGTGAAAAATTTACTTTTGTTATATCATGCTTCCTAAAATTAAGTTTTAATAAACCACTTAGGTATTAGTATTTTATTATGTATAATGAGGTTACCCAGTCTGCTTTGAAAACTTTAGGATTTATTTTACGAGCTACTTCCGAGTTTCAGGATTCCGCCAGTATGATTGTCCTTTATAATTCTTTAGTAAAGTCTAAGCTTATGTATGCTACTCCAGTATGGTTTACTAGTTATGATGTCCACGTTAAAAGGCTCGAGTATGTACAACGTAAGTTTTTAAAATATGTCTCATATAAATTGGAACACGTCTAGCCAGTAAGAGGATTTGATCATACTCTGCTTTTAAAAAGGTTTAATTTTCTATCTTTAAAATAATGTACAGTTTGCGCGAGTCAGTTGTTTTTGCATAAATTGTGCAATAGCCAAATTGATTCGCCTGAGCTTTTAAGTCAACTGAACTTTTATGTACCTCCAGCAAATACCCATAGACATCTTAAATTTTATTTACCCTCTACCAACACCATTCTGTCGAAGAAGGAACCGATGTATCGAGCCTGTTCGTGGTTCAATCTAATTAATAATAAAATTGAGCTAGATTTGAGCAATACATCATTAAATAGCTTTAAAAAGTGATATTAAGGTATTTTAGTTCAAATGGAATTAAGCTCTTATGTACTTAATCATTTTTAGAAGTTTTTTCTGTAATTTATTTTAATATTTGTATGTAAAATTTGATTTTTTTGTTACAATTTAGATATATTTTTTAATTTGAGTATTATTTTTTTATATTGTCTCTGTATTGGGATTTTCTTGTTAGACAATAAACGGATTTGATTTAATTTGATTATAATAGATAATTAAAATTAAGCGTGCAACATTGTTAAAAAGGCTTCATCGGCATAATTTTGAACTAGTATAAGAGTTCATGACAATTGATAGTCAAGTTTTTTTGTTGTTGAGGCAGTTAATATTGTGTTTTTTAAATAATTTTTATAATTTATTAAATAAATGCAATAAAAAATACAAGAATAATTAGTGTACAATTTGTGCTAAGTGTTTTGGTGGCATAGGCGCAGTTTGGGGGGCTTAGCCCCAAAAAAGAAATTAGACAAAATTACCCCCCAAAATTCCCAGTATTTAAGCCGAAACTTATGTGACTAAAACCTAAAAGCGATAAGAGAAAGCGATTTTTATGTCAATAGTGCCACTTTTACCTAACTGTAAGTCATTTTTGTAGCAGTAATGACAAATAAATCCCTTTATCTTTTCCTAATTTTATTGAAAAGTCTCGAAGGTTGCCTTATACCTTTCGGGACTACCAAGACTCCAGCCCCCTAAAAACTGAAGGAAATTGCGCTTATGTTTAATGGTTGTCATTATAGATTCTGTTAAAAATCCTACTATAAAGCAAAATGTGCAAAGTCGGATTTGTTATGCCTGTAGTTTAAGTGTGAATATTCAAGAACTTACGTTTTGTAACTTTAGATAAAATTATTAGCTGGTAACTACTCTTTGTTTTATTTAGGTTTTTAGACAATGATGCCTTATATTTTGTCTGAAATTTAATGCCTTGTTTTCAAAAGTGCTTGTGCTTCTAGCCGAGACACAAACCGAAAATCGTATATTTCTGTAAATATGGTAAATATTTTCGACACTTTTGATCTAGATACCCAGTTTTATCAGCTGACTCACCAAATTGCAACACTGCTGCTCCTTAATTTAAATTCCCTTATCTCCCTTAACATTTTTTTGTCGTTTTTACGTAGACAATCACCTAAATTATTTACCTAACTTATACATTATATTTTAGTATACACAATTAATCTTTATGCATTTTGTACAGGGTGATTTATATTCAATGGTTTTACAGGGTATCTCGAAAACCGTAAGAAATATTAAAAATCTAATAAAGGACTTTTAATCTCTTTTTTTTTTTTGGAGAAAACAACTGTAATGAAAATAGTTCATGGTTATGTGGGTAATATTCAGATTTTAACCATTTTTACAACTTTCTTTACCTCATTTGGTATTAAAACTATAAAAAAAACTTTAGATCTATAGGCTAACTGTGTAGTTTTTTCGTAGAATATTGTAGTGTCATTAATTGTTTACTATGTTGCTATTAACCTATCTTAAGTTATTTTATAGAGAGAGATAAAGATAGCAAACGAGTTAGAGAAAGTTATAAAAATGGACAATACCTGAAAATCACCCTGTAGGTCCGAGACAGATCATAATAGTAATTAAATCTCTCTAGTTTTTTCCTCAAAAAAGAGATCGAGAGTCCTATATTAGATTCTTAATATTCCTTACAAGCCAAGTCAATGAAGACTTTTCGATTAAAGTCCTTAATAACAGCTCCCATATTCATATATTTTTTTTTAACTTTTTGTTTTTTATACTTTCTAAAATCAGAAATCTCTCAGAGGGGGAAATAATTATATATGTATTGGTTAAACAATATTTATGGTATTTATACTACCCGAACACATAAGGGAGATAAACTCACCAAAGAGATTTGAAAAATCTCTGTTATGCTATCTTTTTAATAAATGTTTTTATATTGTAAATGATTTTTAGAATTGGTTCGTTGTTATCTTTTATCTATTTATATATTCTTCACATGGTCATTTAATATCGCTAATATCGAACTTTACAGTAAATAATACAACCTTATATTATTTATATTTAAATTAAATGAAAATTAATTTCCTACGCGAAAGATTGGTCAATTCATCAATGTCAAAAGTCAAAAGACCAAATGTGTTTAAACTTAAGAAGAATCCGAAATATTATTATTATTTTTTTAGGAAAATGCAGTGGCGTACCATTTTTTAAAATATTTGAAGTAAATCCCTCAGGGATGACACTGACGAAAAAATATGTTTTTCTTGTACGGTAAAAGTTTCTTTTGATGCTTAGTAGACCTCTCTAAAACTTTTAAAAAATATCTGAACTAGTATAAATGTTATGAAAAAAAAAACGTTTTTTTTAAATTGAAACAACCTGTAGTTCTGAAAGTAGGACTTTTAGGACACATGTTCTTGTGAAGTTTTTTCTTATTTTTTGATGAAGAATCACCCCTTATAGTTTGTTGGAAGACTTTTTGGACACACTGTATAAATACCATATACTTACAGTGTTTCTTAAATACATGCTAATATTTAAGGGGGTGATTCTTGGACTTATTTAAAGAAAAAAACTTCATATGGACATACACCCTAAACGTCTTAACTTTTGAGATACAGGGTGTTATAATTTTCAAAAAACAAAAATTTCAAAAACACCTATTTTAATAAAAGCTGTTATACTGGATATAAACCTTATTTAAATAAGTAGTGATTATTTTTGTTACATAAATAATAAAAAATTACAAGACCAAATTTTAAAAAGAAAAGATCCCGCAATGCTTCTCTTATGGTCTAAAAATATGCAATTAATTGAATTTTATTTTTTTCTCTTAAACTAAACAAGATACGGAAAAAAATTAGAAGACATAAAAGTTGTATTTTTATTTGCTTAATCTAAAAAAAACACAAACATTTTACACACATTTACAAAGTCAGTGGCGTACCGTTTTTTTGTTAGAAATATTCCTTCAGTTGCCTCTCGCGACGCTACTGGACTTATTAAATGTAATTAAGTTAGTAATAAATTACCCCCTTAATACAATTAATATTATTGCCAAATTAAAACAAAATTGGGTAAAGGATAGTTAGGATATTTAAAACAATAGATTTTTTTTGGAAATGTGTTTGGACATATGTTCATAGGAAATTCTTTATATAAGTCCAAGAATAACCTCCTTAAGTATTAGCATGGTTTTAAGGAACACTCTGTATATTGTTTAAATAATACAAATAATCATTTACCCCCTCTGGGAGGTTTCTGATTTTCAATATTATAGAAAAATAAAAATAATTAAAAAAACGATCAAAGCTGTTATTGAGGACTTTCTACGAATGTCTGTTTTACAACTTCATTGACTCCTCTACACAGTTTTCGAGAATCCTCGTAAAACCATCAAAAATAAAACACCCTATACTACCTACCATTAGCATTAGGAAGATATGCTTCAGGAAGCTGACTGGACCATCTGGAACCATAGCTTGGTTGAATTGCGGGAAAGAGCTGAGAGTTCGTAACTACATTTAGCGATGGGGGTGTGCCGCACCTTGAAACTACATGTTCTGTGATGTTGGGGAGATATCCTTGCCTAAGGAGCAATAAAAATTTGTAGCCGAGTTGGATTATTTACTAATCCTATTTTCATACACCAAACAAGAAGTAAAAACTATTACCTAATCCAATATCAATTATGGTTTTGTTATAAAATTACGAAAGTTTTTAAACTGCATTAAACCAGTAAAAACAGGTAAGTTTAAAATGCCGTGTTTGATATCTGTGTGTAAATTATCAAAAAGAAAAACAATTCTTCTTTTTAGAACTCTATGTATACAGGGTTCATTGAAACCATATTAAGTGTATTAAAGTACTTTCAGATATGTGTTTTTCAGTGTTCCAATCTCGCAGAGTAAAGACCCTGAAAATACCTCATGCAATCGATCGATATTTTTACTAAGATTACTTTTAACATGTATTTTAACTAAGATGACTTTTTATCCTAAACCAATATTACTTCATATACTAAAAAATCATAAAAATTGGAGCTGCAAAATTTTAAATAACGTATGGTACAAATTAATAAATTTAAATCACAAAAATACACAATTTACTAATAGTAGAAACTTCTCTAATAAGAAACAAAAGTTGCGAAAATTTTAAATTACAACAGCTTGAACAAAGATATCAAAATATTTTTTATTTTACAAACTAGATTAAACCTTAGATACCTACTTCATGAACAATTAATAGATATAATTTTTAAAACTATTAAAAAACTGCTATTAAGGCATTGCACAAGTTTCAGAAAACGGTAAACAAATAATCATAAATGAAATTTGTGGTTATTTTATGTAGAAATTTCTCCTACAACAGTTACAAACAGGGTGACACTTACCTTGACACATGATTTTTAATATGATGTCTTCTAGTACTAGATTCATCATCATCGCTAGAGTGACTCGAAGCAAGGTCCAAACTTCTACCTTCCGAACCATCACTATCAGAGTCACTGTCACCACGTTCTCTGGCTAAAATAAGAAATCTATTTATTAGAAAAAATTTTATTGCCGTATTTACAATTCTCATAGTTGTCAGCCTGATAGTTATCTGTTTGCTAAGATTTATTTTTCTGATAATATATATATCTTTTTTTTATGCTGGCATTTACTACATATTGACTTTATATAAAATGCTACACTTAACTCATCCCCAAAAAAGAAAAAAACATACAGAGCTTAAATCACTGAAATGTTATCAGCCTGATAAATATTGGTGAATATGGCTGTTGGTCCCTTACACAATCATTAATATAAAATTGTTCCGAGGTATTTGTTATTTCTACAGTGTGTCTGCTAATTAATTGTACACAGAAAAACCACAGATTCCTTATGTCAAAATATTAAGATTTAACCGAAGATACATATATCCAAAAGTTGGGTATATGGAAGGAAGATACAGGGTGTCAAAGTGAAAAAATATTTTTTGGTAATTTATTAAAT
Source organism: Listronotus bonariensis (assembly GCA_014170235.1). Taxonomy (NCBI): domain Eukaryota; kingdom Metazoa; phylum Arthropoda; class Insecta; order Coleoptera; family Curculionidae; genus Listronotus; species Listronotus bonariensis. The sequence continues at coordinate 36,943 of JACEGR010002522.1, read as the reverse complement.
GTTTTAAATATTTTAATAAAACTTAGTATCTATGGGTTTTTGACATAAGCTATTCAGATTTGATAATAATTTTTATGTGTAAACTAGAGGGGGCTGAATACACTATTTAAATATTTCTAAAACTCACAACTTCTTTGTGCTAGTCTGTACATATCATCTAAGTAAACCAGTAAATCCCTTTATGCTGTCTCCACAAAAAGGTATACTTTGTAAGAATGGCTCTGAACAACCATTTCAAGATATTTGCATTTAAGTGGTATTAGTTCAAAAATATGCATGTAAAAAGAGCGTAGTAGCGATAACTACAACTGCTCCATTATAAACGAATGATTTAATCTATTCTTTCATTATACTTGCATGGTTGCACTAAACCACTTAAATACACATATCTTGAAAACGGTTGCTTGAAGCAATTCTTACAAAGTATACCTTTTTTGTGTAGAAAGCATAGGAAAGTTTACTGGTTTACGTAGATGGTATACATGGTATAAGTTTAGTACAAAAAGTTGGGACGTTTTAGAGAAACTTAAATAGTGTAGCTAGCCACCTCTAGTTTACACATAAATACTAATATTGCACCTAAATAGCTCATGTCAAAAACCCCCGAATACAGAGTTTTATTAAAATATTGAAAACGTGTATCGAAAATTATTGAAAAAAAAAAATATTTTCTCTTTGACACCCTGTATCTTCCTTATTATCAACTTTTGGATATATGTATGTTTTAATAAAAAAATATGTATGGGGAAGTATGAGGGAGTATGAGGAAGTATAAGGAAGTATGGGGAAGTATGAGGAAGTATGGGGAAGTATGGTGAAGTATGGGGAAGTATGAGAAAGGATGGGGAAGTATATGAAAGTATGGGGAAGTATTAATAAATTTAATATTTTGTCATAAGGAATCTGTGCTTTTTCTGTGTACCATTAATAAGCGGACAACCTGTATAAAGTCCAAGGTGGTACAAAGCTTCTTAACAAAGATACCATAATATGCTGCCTGAAAAATCTATGAGCTTCTGTTAATAATTAATAATCTTCTGGAGTACTGGTACCAACAAAAATGTTTTACTTACAAATTTATCCAAAAAATTACATACCTTCTGTCAATTCTCCATCACCTCTATCTCTGCGTCGAGTTCTCCTTTCTTCATGTTCGAACCCTCTCAGGTAAGATGGCACATCACTTGTTGAATTGTAGTTAGAGGTTGATGTGGATGTGTTTCTTAAATGAGTGTCACTTCTGAAATCCCAGAAAAAAGCGTCTTGTTATGCAACACCAACAACTTGTTTATTTGTTTATTTTAATCTACAGTTTTAACTTTGGATGCAGAGATAGGTCCTTATTTTCGCATCAGAAATACGTGTGGCTGATACACAACAGCACGAGGAAATAGTTTTAGTTTCTAAGGTTTGCCAAGTAGAAGACTTATGCTTACATGATTTGTGGGTAGAGGTATAATTCTAGATATTTTTAGTTATTAGTTTTATATCATTTAATAAAATTGCACCGAATTAAAAAGAAAGTTAAAGCAAATAAATATAGTTTGTTAGTCATATTATTATCATTAAGTTACAGCGTTGTAAACGGTTACAGCTAACAAGCGACTGTAATGCAAAGACAGACAGAAGATTTTTTTTGTAATGTCCTCTAAATAGGAAATTAATGGTAAAAATTTCCTAATAATTATAAGTTATAATTTCCACAAATAAATAATAAGTATTTTATTCAAAATATTTTAAAATATAATTTGTAATATACCAAAGTAACTTGAAGTGTCTGGGATGCTAAGTCGACGCCAAGAAATTAAATATATATATATATATATATATATATATATATATATATATATATATATATATATATATATTAATAAAAGGTAAAGTTCTTTGGGCATATGGCTCATCAGTGACTGTACAAATAAATAAATAAGAAATACCATGTAAGAATTCGGCTACTATGGTTGGTTGTTTAAAAATTACGGAGTCTCCAAAAGAATATGGAATACCCGGGCCCGACCAAGACGGTGACACGTGTTTCGTCTTCGTTAAGACTTGTCAAACCGCTTCAGGTCGCTAGACGCCTTGATGATCGCCCCGACTGACTGTAAATATTCTTTCTGGATCCCAGAACTAATAAATACAGACAGCGGTGCCATCTCACCAAGAAATTTAAAAACAACCAGCCATAGCATCGAGAGGTTAAAGGTGGTAGGTAAAAAGTGCGCCATCTTTAAAATCTCGATGCTATGGCTGGTTGTTTTTAAATTTCTTGGTGAGATGGCACCGCTGTCTGTATTTATTAGTTCTGGAATCCGAAAGTATATTTACAAATTCGTTCGGTCGATCATCAAGGCGTCTAGCGACCTGAAGCGGTTTGACAATTCTTAACGAAGACGAAACACGTGTCACCGTCTTGGTCGGGCCCGGGGTATTCCATATTCTTTGGAGACTCCGAAATTTTTAAACAACCAACCATAGTAGCCGAATTCTTACATGGTATTTCTATATATATATATATATATATATATATATATATATATATATATATATATATATATATATATATATATATATATATATATATATATATATATATATATATATATATATATATATATATATATAATTTTTAGCCAAAAAACAAAATATCTTTCTTGGTCCTGGACGTCCTTTGACTAACCCAAATATTATTTAACAAGATTGTTACCTGTATGGACTTGAACTAGTTTTTGTTGTAGACCTAGATGTCGTACTTGATGCTGAAATTCCTATATTGCGTCTATTTTGATCCAAGCTGGAATGATAAGCCAGTGCCGAACGCTAAAATTAAATATTTTTTTTACTAATAAAAATAAACAGCCAAAATAAACATATAGATTTACTATACGACGACATATTATGCCATATTGCTACATTCTAAAAAATAATTAAAAATTTTTGCTAATGAAAAACTTACAAATCTTTAATAAATTATTATTTATCATTTTAAAAAGTTCTATAATATATATTTAAAATATAAAATACTTACTGATTGAGCCGATATATTTTGACTACTTGTACTAGGAACTCCAACAACTGATTGTGTATCCAATAAAGGCACCTTTTTACCCATACAGCGCATAAATGTTCTACAAAAAGAAAATATTCGTAGTAGTATTTATTATAGTCGATATAACCTTAAATGAGAAAGGTTTTATTAATAAAATTAAGAAATTTTTAATAATGCACGCGTTTTACTCTGTCGAAGAATTTTTAGAATTTTAGATATTAAGGTGCGACTGATATACATTACTTTTGTCTGGTGAATAGTCCCATATTTATTAAGTTTATTTTGTTACTGTTTAAATTTGATATAATTTTTATTTTTAATAAGTGGCTAGTCTGATAAGTTTATACCAATTGTGTAACCTTTGAGTGATGAATAAAAGTATTTTGATTTTATTAATTTGATTTGATATTAGAAAAATAATGACACCAGATAAAGTTTTAATTTAAACGGCAATTTAGTAAATATGGGTCAAGTATGCATTTTTTTAGTTCTGCATTAGATTTTTGGTTTTTAAATATTTTATGAAATCTCAGCAAATAAAGCATTCCTGGGGTTAAACAATCTTCTTTTCAAACTAGGTATAAATTTACTAAAATTTAAATAAAACCGATAAATGAGAAACGTCATCTTTGTGTATGAAATCTATTCTCATTTCTTGTTGAAGACTATATTATTATTTTATACATTTTTTAGTTTTAAACATTGATCACGCCGGGTAAAAACCTGCTTAGCATACCTGCGCAGTAGCCTTGGCGGCGTCAAGGCTACTGGGATCGAAATGATTGAAACTGAAGCTTTGCAATTTTAGGGGTAATATAAAGAAAAGGGGTAATTAGGGGTGGAAATCAAATATTGAACTAATTTAGCTTTCAATCAAGAATTGAGTGCAAAAGGTAGGGGGTAATAATGAATTCAGGTTAGTTTTGGTTATCAAGTCTAATGATGAATATCTCGAGAACAAAAATTGTCTGATCAACAATTCGTTCAGATTCGCTTCAGCTCCCCAAAAAACCCCGTATACCAAATTTCATTAAAATCAGCTATGCGTCCGGTTTGCAAATAATTACCATGGATGCTTTTTTAAATAATACATAATTTTCTTTTAAGTATTGAGCGTCACTGATTTATTGACACTTTTCCTCATGTCAGTGATAAAATTAATTTTACAGGTGCCTGTTTGGTTTTACCTGAACCAAAAGTGTGGTAATTTTGCAATTAATTGAATACTAAACAAGTTTTTGAAACTTGGCACGAGAGTTTGTCAGATTGGTCCCTTCAAAAAGTTATCTAATATTTCTTCTGTAAAATGTACAGAGAAGCCAATAATTATCAAGTCTGATGATGAATATCTCGAGAACGAAACATGTCTGACCAACAATTCGTTCAGATTCGTAATCAGCTCCCCAAAAAACCCCGTATACCAAATTTTATTAAAATCAGCTATGCGTCCAGTTTGCAAATAATTACCAAGGATGCTTTTTTAAATAATACATAATTTTCTTTTAAATATTGAGTGTCACTGATTTATTGACACTTTTCCTCATGTCAGTGATAAAATTAATTTTACAGGTGCCTGTTTGGTTTTACCTGAACCAAAAGTGTGGTAATTTTGCAATTAATTGAATACTAAACAAGTTTTTGAAACTTGGCACGAGGGTTTGTCAGATTGGTCCCTTCAAAAGTTATCTAATATTTCTTCTGTAAAATGTACAGAGAAGCCAATAATTATCAAGTCTGATGATGAATATCTCGAGAACGAAACATGTCTGACCAACAATTCGTTCAGATTCGTAATCAGCTCCCCAAAAACCCCGTATACCAAATTTTATTAAAGTCAGCTATGCGTCCAGTTTGCAAATAATTACCAAGGATGCTTTTTTAAATAATACATAATTTTCTTTTAAATATTGAGTGTCACTGATTTATTGACACTTTTCCTCATGTCAGTGATAAAATTAATTTTACAGGTGCCTGTTTGGTTTTACCTGAACCAAAAGTGTGGTAATTTTGCAATTAATTGAATACTAAACAAGTTTTTGAAACTTGGCACGAGGGTTTGTCAGATTGGTCCCTTCAAAAAGTTATCTAATATTTCTTCTGTAAAATGTACAGAGAACCCAATAATTATCAAGTCTGATGATGAATATCTCGAGAACGAAACATGTCTGACCAACAATTCGTTCAGATTCGTAATCAGCTCCCCAAAAAACCCCGTATACCAAATTTCATTAAAATCAGCTATGAGTCCGGTTTGCAAATAATTACCATGATTGCTTTTTTAAATAATACATAATTTTCTTTTAAATATTGAGCGTCACTGATTTATTGACACTTTTCCTCATGTCGGTGATAAAATTAATTTTACAGGTGCCTGTTTGGTTTTACCTGAACCAAAAGTGTGGTAATTTTGCAATTAATTGAATACTAAACAAGTTTTTGAAACTTGGCACGAGAGTTTGTCAGATTGGTCCCTTCAAAAAGTTATCTAATATTTCTTCTGTAAAATGTACAGAAAAGCCAATAATTAACCCCCTTAAATTTTGCATGGGATTTCCTATGTTCCTTTCGGCGACGCACCACTCGGTATATGATAAAAAAAATACGGCTCATTTACTTAGAACCAAAAGGGCAAATGCGTAGCTTAAAAAATGTTAACTTGGATGATGAGACTACTAGCCATAATCTTTAACACATTTTAGGCAGACTTAAATCTGTCAATATGGAGAAAAAGAAATATGAAATTGTTCTTTAGATTAGGGACATTAAAATTAGAAAACTTTAATGGCGCCAAAAATTCTTTAATGCACTTTAGGGATTTAAAGGGTACTTTAAATCCCTATTTTCCGGGAAAGTGGTACTTTAAATACCTAGGGATTTAAAGTAAATTTATTCAGCAATAAAGCTTAATTTAGATACTTATTTTCAAACATTGTATTGTATTTCTTGTTGTTCTCCAGATTTCCTGGTAATAATTGGCCTACAGCCTCTTGAGCTGCTTTTTTGATTTCTTTCATTACGATCAACACATGTCTTTCAGGTTTGTCATATTTAAGTATATTTAGCGAGTTGATTTTATTTTAATTGCTTGTCAAAACACACTAGATTTTCAGCTGACAGAGACAATCAGGGGGTGTGTTCCGTTTGTCGTTTTGGTTAACCAGTCGGTATTTTTCGGTACCAATACGGTAGCTGAAATTTCTGATTAGATACGGAACACCACTGGTTTCGGTAAGGGTGCTGTCATTCATGTCTGTTAGCTGTCAGGTAATCTCCAATAAAAACATTTATTTCTATTTTTATTTTATTATTTATTATAAATATTTATTTAACGTTTTACCTACCTAAAAGTGCATAAAATTGTATATAAACCTCAGGAGTAAAATGTTTTTAAATCCCTCGACAAATTAAAACCCTCCCGTAGGTCTTTTGTCTCGGGATTTAAAATACCACTTTATTTCCTAGGTGTATAATGTACTATTTTTTCTCTCTATATCTCTATCAACTAATTTTAATATTGATCCCAAATCAGACCTATACTTAAACCTTACCTTAACAGGTTCTGCCGAACCCGATTGTTAGCGAAACAATATCCCGCCAACGAGAACGCAGCATGTACCAATACAGCCACCGACAAAAACGGCATCAAAAGCGGATGTCGCTCTGAAGCTGCTAGGAGGGCTAACACCCATGTTGCACCCAACAGTGGTAGTGCAATGACAGAAACCACAGCAGAGTCCTGAAAACGCTTAATACATATTAATTTATAATTTAAAAAAGTATACAGAGTGTAACTAAACAAATGTAAAAAATTTTAGGAGGTGATTTTTCACCAAAAAAATTAGAAAAAAACTTCATGTGAACATATATTATAATTTTTTAAATATTGTTTTTTTATAATAACTTTTAAATCCATTCAGATATTTTTAAAAATTTGGGAGACGCACCTTTTGCACCAGAAGACATTTTTTAGCATACAAGAAAAAATTACCAGTGTCGTCCATGAGGGGTTTAAGGTAAATATTTTTAAGAAAAAATGGTACGCCACTTCACAAAATATTTTTATCTTAGAATAATGCAGTAGCGTACGATTATTTCTTAAAAAATATTTATTTTAAACCCCTCATGGACGACACTGGTACAAATAATTTTTTTTCCTGTATGCCAAAAAAATTCTTTTGGTGCAAAGGCTGCGTCTCCAAAATCTTATAAAAATATCTGAATGGGTATAAAAGGTAATACAAAAACAATATTAAAAAAATAGCTCCCCGTAGTTTAAAAACTAAGACGTTTAGGACATATGTTCATATGAAGTTTTTTTCTTATTTTGGTTGTAAATCACCTCCTAAAATTGTCTGCATTTGTTTAGAAACACCCTGTATAAAATAGTTTTGTATAGTTTTATGAATTATAGTAATATACAAAATCTGGACAAAATGTTGCAAATAAAAAATATTGCATGTATAAAAGCTAATTATATTTTAATTCATCTCTTCACCACACACATAAGGAGTGTTCATTAAAAAAGGAACATGTCCATATTTTATCATAAATCGTTTTATGTGAATCTTTTGAATAATTTTAATCGATGTACATCTTTAAAACGTTTTAAAACAAGCGGCTAGAGTTCGACGTTAAAAGTCACGTGATGCATAAAACGTCCTTGAAACTTGAATTATACAAAAGATTTCGTTTTATTTGAACAGAAAAACATTATTTAAATTAATATATTTTTATTTAAAAGTGAGTCCAGTATTTTAGCCAAACTTAAAAATATTGAATAATCATCCAAAGACTACAGTAAAAAGCACTGGAACCGGTAATTTGATTGGTTTGAAGCGCTACAGACGGTCATGCAAAACTGTCACACACGGTTAGTTCTAGTTAGTGATGCATAAAACGTCCTTGAAACTTGAATCACAGACAAGAATATTAAAAGATCTTGTTTAATTTGTTAGTTATTTTAACCAAGTTTAAAAATATAGAACTATCATCCAAAGATTACAGTAAAACCACCGAAACCGTTGATTTGATTGGTTTGAGCGCCACAGGCGATCATGCAAAACTTTCACATTGGGGGGTTATGTTTAGTCCTTGTTAGTCAAATCTTTTTTTTAATTCCTCAATAAAGCAAATTTAAAAAAAAGATTTAACTAACTAGAACTAACCGTGTGTGACAGTTTTGCATGACCGTCTGTAGCGCTTCAAACCAATCAAATTACCGGTTCCAGTGCTTTTTACTGTAGTCTTTGGATGATTATTCAATATTTTTAAGTTTGGCTAAAATACTGGACTAACATTTAAATAAAAATATATTTAAATAATGTTTTTCTGTTCTAATAAAACGAAATATTTTGTATAATTCAAGTTTCAAGGACGTTTTAGGCATCACGTGACTTTTAGTGTTTGTTGATTGGTCGAACGGAAAAGCCGGTGGCCAAACTTTAGACGCTTGTGTTTTAAAACGATATTGGTGAAAAATTAATATGAAAGTAAGAACATCAATCAAAACAAGAATGTCCATACTGCATGAAAATCACTTCTGTATTAATTAAAATTTGATAAGTCCAATAATGGTAACTTCCTATGGTACATTATTAGTTTGCATGGTGTTAGGGAAATAATGTATGTAACTTTAGGGGATGCCGTAGCACGTTAAATGAGCCAAAACGCGATTCCCTGCCGTTTTTAAATATTTGTTGGAGAAAAAAATTGTATATTGAAGAAAAGTTTCTTAAAATGATCCACAGATTATCGGAAAGTTGGTTATTTTTACGGTTTTGTAATTTTGGGAAATTTAATGTGTTAATTATTACCATTACCAAAAATCAATTAACTTTCCGATAATCTTTGGATCATTTTAAGAAACTTTTCTATGTACAACTTTTTCTCAAAACATATATTTAAAAAACGGCAGCGAATCGCGTTTTACCTAATTTAACGTGCTACGGCATCCTCTTAAGAGGTGATTCCTTGCATTATTCTAAGCAAAAAGAACCTTATAACCTATGTCAAAAATCAGTTTGTTTAAGAGAAATAAATGCTGAATTTATATTTTTTAAGTCATGATATAAATTAATTTTGCACTTTAATAATTTAAAATCATGTTCCTAATAGCTTATAATGTATAAATACATCTTATTTATTAATTAACTGTCTCTAAAAAATATTTTTCTTCCTTATTTAACACAATTTTATAAGCAGGTATGGTATGCGAGTATCACGATATGCTTATTATTTACTAAGAAGTTTATTGCAATTCTGAAGAAGCTAGCCGCATTTATAGAGAACGTTTTCCTGATCAAAGGCTACCAGCTAAAGCTTGGTTCATAAGCTTGCGAAATGCGATTTGCGAATCCTGTTTTGATTGGTCAATTTCTAACGAAACATTCGAAAGTCGTTACAAATTCACCAATCAGAACACGTTTCGCAAATCGCATTTCGCAAGCTTATGAACTAAGCTTGAAAGAACATTCGTAAAAGTATCCCAAAGACTTTTTGGACACAGGGGGCGTAGTGCCTAATTTTAACAATCGGGGAAGACATCTTAAAGTTAAGATATACATTTAACTGTAACTTTTTGTGATTAACGAATATTATTTTTTTATTTTTTGATGCATCGGATCGTTTTAAATAATAATTAACTGATATCTGATAATCGTCGGAATTGCTGGTGTCTACCGGCAGGTAACGGTAAATCCAGTTTTTTTCTTTCTAAGTAAATGTAACTTGGACCATGAAATAAAAAAATGCCACAAAAAATTGCTGAAAATAATTTAATATTACAAGGTATAATTTTCAAAAAATATCATACCAACGCAACGTAAACAATTCGATAAATCATTTTCGGTCCTCGTGCTGTGTTGCAGCAATGACAATGGTTTGAGAAAATTTAATTATTAACGACTCATTTTAGTCAAAAATGATTATTTTTCGAACGTAATTTATAATGAACTTTTTTTTTTTTTTAGAATAACGCAAGGAAGCACCTCTTGAAGTTATGAACATTTTTCCCTTACACCCGGTATATTGAAAGCGAATATGTCCACCAGTTAATTTTTTATTATTTATTTTAATTGCGATATCTAATAATTTTCATATAGATTCACAAGCACCTTACTAAATTACACTTGACTCTTAAGACAAGGGGATTTACCTGATCGACGTTTTTTTATTATTTCTATTTAATTTCTTGAAACAGCAAAAGTAGACATGTCCAAAATTATTATTAAATTTTCTCATAAAACATAAATAATAATCAAGGGCACAATTACGAAATACCCGAAAGAGTTAAAATTCAACACATTTAGAATTTTAGTTTTTCACAAAATACAATGTTACACGTTTTTTGTGTTTTTCCTAACATATTTGTAACTAGACATGTCCCACACTCCTCTAAGTTAGCTTAAAAGATATCTGTAAGTGGTAAAGAAATATGCCTTAACAAAAGAAAAGTTATAAATAATTTAAATCTTATTATTAGTTGCTCACTTAAAGTTAGATGATACAATTCGTACCTTAAGTTTCCAAATCCCAACACATGATCTTGTATAGTAAATGCGGCCCGTATCGACAATAACAGAATACATAAGTTAACAAAGGTGAGTAAACATATTGGTCCCACCAGACTCCACACAACACTTTCGTAAAGGGAAACCCAACAGCTACAAATAAAAAATTACTTTAGGTAAAGAAATTTAAACAAACAAAATTCTTCTTGCTATTGACTTTAAGATAAACGCTTACAAATAATAATTTCCATATTGATGCGCTCTCACTCCAACAGCTAAGGCAACAACTATTGCAGGTCCAACATAGCCCATGCTGTAGTAAAACCTCATGGGACCATGATTAATATCCCTCATTTCAGTTAACATTCTGTATAAGTGTATTGCATCCACCAACATCCAAGAGAATGAAGCCAGCCACAAATAATGAAGGCTGATGGCAACCAGCTTGCAAGTAAACTAAAAGAAATGGTTAACGTTATATATAAAAAAATTACCTTTTTTTACGAAATTTTATGGTTTATAAATTATTACCTCAACTGAAACCATTGCCTTTCTAGCTTTTAAAGCAACAGGAAATAAGTAAGTTCAGCCAGAAATACGCATAGCACCAGGTTCTACTTTCTTATAGTGTTGGAGTTGGTCTGCAAACCTCTGATAAGCGCCAGTATTAGGTATGTTCCCAAAAGTAAGGGTAATGAAATGGAAAAACAGCTATAGCTCGATATATCTTCTAGTAGTGAAGGTTCAGGGATATACTAAAAAAAAACATTTTCAAAATATTTAGACCGTGAGCCAGGTGCACAATTTTGTCAGTTATTTCCTCTCATAACTCGTAAAATGCTTCAAAAGGGGTTGTACATGAATCGTTGTGAGCGTCAGCTGTTGTGCTCCGATGGTGCAATTGTACATGGTGCTCCAAAAAAAGATCCATATTAAATTTGTGCTTTTTTAAATGAAACACCATGTATATTAGTTAATTGTTGGATTGTAGCAATAAAAATAAAGTAAATTTTATTGGCAATACCTATATCAAACATTTAAGATTTTTAAGATGTTTAGTATTTTTAAAATATTCTTGAGAAAAACAAAATTTTAATATATCCTACCTTGCTTACGCTTGACATTATATATTATGTTAGATTGCTAGAATAATAAGTGTAGAATCATCTACATTTATATTTTTACTAAAAATTTTACAGGGTGACCCGAAACTAATATGTAATATTATATTAATTTCTGGACACCCTGTAAAATTTCTAGTAAAAAATTAAATGTAGGTGATGGCACAGTTAATATTCTAGCTATCTAACATAATATACAAAGTCAAGCGTAAGTAAGGTAGGATATATTAAAATTTTATTTTTGTCAAGAATTTTTCAACAATCCTAAATATTTGGTATAGGTATCGCTGATAATAATAATAATAATAATAATAATAATATATTTCATACGTCAGCCATACAAAAATGGATGTACACGTCATATGTTTAAAAAAAAAAAAAAAAAAAAATTAAAAAATACTTAAGATTTAAAAATATATAAAAAAATATACATAGGTATATAGTATATAAAACAAGAACATTTACATTTAACAATACATTATACAAATAAAAACACTTTAAAAAATACCTATAATATATCTGACATGTATTCATTAACCGAATAGTAACACTTTTGTTGGAGAAATTTTTTATATGGTATTTAAACTTATTAAAAGGTAAATCTTTTATTTCATTCGGTAATTTATAAAACATTTTTTTACCACTATATTCGGGGGATTTTTCATAAATACTTAATCTATGATTTTCCAAACTAAAAGATGAAGCATTTCGGGTGGAGTAACTATGAAAACAAGAATTTTTTGAAACTTCTCCGAATTTTCCCCGACATACAATAGGGTTTTGTATATATATAAACAAGGCAATGATAATATTTTTTTATTAATTAATGTAGGTTTACAACTCGTCCTAGAATTAAGTCGAAAGATAAGCCTAATGATTCTTTTCTGATTTATAAATACTCTCTCACTATCCCACGCAGTTGCCCCACAAAACAATATTGTAGTTAAGATGACAGTAAACCATAGAGTAGTACAGCGTTAGCAAAAGTGTTTTCCGTAAACGTGTTTTGTAGTCGCGATAAGGCATAATAAATAGAATTAATTTTTTACACAAACATGTTCTACGTGGTAGTCCCATTTACAAAATGAATCCAGATGCAGGCCAAGAAATTTCAGGCTCTCAGCCTCCTGTATATTTTCGATGTTAATTTTCTTCTTTCTCTGAGAACTTCGAAAGTTTATATAGTTGGTTTTTTCTGATGTTTAAAATAAGATTATTTTGGTCGCACCATTCTTTAAATTCCCGAATCGTCAATTGAATCTTGGATTTGAGATCCTCAGGGGTCCGTGCTGAGACCACAATTGAGGTATCATCCGCAAACATAATAATTGTTCCGTTGGATATATATTCTGGTATCTCATTAACAAAGATTAAAAATAATAATGGTCCCAGCACTGAACCCTGGGGGACTCCCATATTAAAATCTTCAAACTCAGAAACTTCGTGTTCAACCTTTACACAGCACTTTCTATATTCCAGATAAGACTTTAACATTTCCAAAAACCTACCCCTGAATCCGCAAGCATAAAGTTTATTTAATAAAAAGTTATGATCTAAACTATCAAATGCACGTGAAAGGTCGAAAAAGAGCCCGGCGACATGCTCCCCTTCATCCATTTTTTTATAAACGTACTCCAGGAGGCCTACCGCCGCACCCTCCGTCGATCTTCCCCTATAAAAACCATGCTGACACCCAGCAATTATCTCGTTTTTATCCAGAAAAGAAATCATCCGATCATAAAATAACCTCTCTAAAACTTTTGATGAGATGTTAAGAATTGTAACCTGCCTGTAGTTACATACATTGGTGGGATCAAGCTTTTTAAAAATTGGGACTATAAGCCCCTCTTTTAGTTTTGTTGGAAAAGTGGCCGTTTCAAATATAACATTGGCCAAGTATTGAAAAGGTTCAGCCAAAGAATATTTTAAGCATTTTATTATTTTAACAGGAATATTGTCCAGCCCAGTACTTTTTTTGTTTTTTATTTTGTTTATTATATTTAGAATTTCATCCTTCTCAACAAATCTAAAGAAAAAAGTATTACTAATAGGCTGATATGGTAATGTGCATCTCTCTGATCTCAGGTTACCAAATTTATTACTTAAAGTTGTCTCAGTAATGGTTGAAAAATACTCCACAAAAATGTTAGCTACTTCTTTTGGTTTTGTTATTTTTGTACCACTATCAATAATTTCTATTTTATTTTGTTTTTTTGTTCTACCTAAATCTGTATTTATTAAGTTCCAGACCGCTTTTTGTTTATTGTTACTTTGATTTATTATTGTGCTATTATGTTCTTTTTTGCCATTTCAACTAATCGGTTATATTCTTTTCTGGCACATTTGTATCTGTTACTTAGGTTGTTATCATTGTCAAAACCGTGGTTACGTAACCAATATAAATTTTTTAGCTCCTCGCCCTTTTTTAATATTTCTGGAGGAAAAATATTTTTTCTGTTTTTAGTCCCTAGATTATCTAATCTTTTTGTGTTTATTGGACAATTAGCCTCTACAGCCCATATAATGGTGTTAATAATTTCGCTATATAAGAAATTAACATCTAGGCTTACATATAAATTTTCAAAAGAAATATTCTTAAAAAACTGCTTTAGCATATCAAGATTAAATTCCGAGAAGCTTCTATATGTTTGAATATTGAAATTATTATTATTACCATTAGAAGTACAAAAGTCTATTTTAAAACTATGTAAAATTGCTAAGTGGTCACCTAAATTTGGCTGTACTATTTCGGTCTGAATACAATCAGAATCCTTAAGCGTACTACTCATATAGTCTATTTTAGATGAACTTATTCTATTGTTAACATCGACAAAAACTCTAGTCGGCTCAAAAGAAAGTTCCCTTAAATTAAAACTGTCATACAAATCAAGCAAAAGTTGTTTACTTAAGTCAGTGTTAAAGTAATTAATATTAAAATCTCCACACAAAAAAATGTTTTCTGTCTTTTTTGAGCAGTGCAACAATAGCTCAGAAATGTTTGTTATAAAGGTATTTATATCTGTTCCCGGCGATCTGTAGATACAAATAATACAGTACTTACAGTTTTTTACTCGTACCATAGTAGCACAACACTCAACACTCATTTCCTGGGCATATCTGTCACAGTTAATGCTCGATAGTTCATCAAAAACACCATCCCTAACATAAATTAAACTTCCTCCATGTATATGGTTTTGTCGAGTATAATTTGCCACAATTGTATATTTTTCAAGGTTCATATATGACAAGTTTATTTCTTTGCACCAGTGTTCGGTAATACATATGATGTCCGGTAATGTATTTTGAACAAAAACTTCCAGTAAATGCATTTTATTTGTTAGGCACTGGATATTTACATGACAGATCTTAATGTTAACGGACTGGTTCTGTTCTGATATTGTTCCCCTGGGAGTTTCGATTCCCGTTCCGTCGAAAAAATGTGAATTTTTTTACGGCGACGCCTTTCGGCCAGGTTGTTGCCTTATTGAGTTCATCTAAGAGGAAGATATCTGCTCCAACCTTAAACGATACACTTTGTGCGTCTTTGTGGGTATTTAAAGCTTGTACAACAAAGCTTTGTCCATTAAACTTTTTTCTAAGTAAGATTTTACCTGCTTCTCGTCAGTTCCCGATTTTACCTTTCCCACGTATAACCAGGCTTTTCTCGTAGCCGCTGCAAATGACTCTGTTGACATATTCCCTGAACTTTCTTCATTTTCCCCCAAACTGTTACAGGTTTTTCCCTTTTTGTAAAATTCCTGTGTTTGGTTGTTTATCGCTTAGTTGTTCAGTAGGACTCTCAGGTTTGGCAACATCGGCTCTTGGTTGTTTGTTTACCTGTCTAACCTTAAAACTTTCTTTGTTTTTATACAGATCTATTATTGTTTCTTGGTTACCTATGGTTCTTTCGAGCTCCTTGATAAGGCGTTTTGATGACTGTACCTCTTGTTTAGCCACTTTAAGGTCGCATTTTAAGGCTAATATTTGCATGTCTACTGACGTGACAGCATTTTTCCCGCCATAACTAATAGGCTCACTTAAACTATCGAAGAATTCGTTGTCTTCAGGTGCATTCTCGTGTAATCCCAATGTTTTTATCACTTTTTCACTAATGTTTAACTCACTCGGCACTTTTTAGTAATTATTATGCGTATTAAATCATATTTTCTAAGCTTACTTAATTCGTGTTCAACTTCGTCTTGCGAAGCCATGTTGCCAATATAAAATTTACGTTATTTTTGTTTCTACAATTCAAAACTAAACTAATATACTCACAGGGTATTCCATTAAAAAAAAACCATAAGTTTAATATGGATCTTTTTTTTTTTTAAGCATCAGGTATAATTCCACCATCGTCGCCGCAGCTGACGCTCTTAACAATTTATTTACAACCCTCTTAAAGCATTTTATCTGTCGCTGGCTAACGGACCAATTAGTTGTTAGCCAAAGCTAAACATAAAACGATGTTTTAGTTAATGTCACCTGAAGTTCTCAAAACTCATAAGAAAAAACCTACCTCTAAATCGACAATGTCAACAAGCACAGCAAAAGTCGTCAAATGGTTGCAACTGCAATTAATAATGACTGAATTTTCATCTAAATTTTCAAACCAATTTTCATCCAATTCTGTTCGACAACCAACTCTTGACCATTCACCGAATCTAGAATTAATTAAATAATTAAAATATATCCAAATTTATAATTTTTTAGACCTAAGATTTAACAGGAGCTTAAAATTATTCCGGTATTATTTACTTTTGCTACTGAAATTAGAAATGTAAAACTTTAAGAAAGCAATTTCAATGCAAAAACTTACCCTCTCGCCGTTGACCAGTGAACACATTGTGGATTGGACCTTTCGTTAAATATAGTATCATTGGAATTCAACCAAATTTGCAACCTTATAGGTGACTTTAAAGGAATTCCTGAGAGGTTCTTATATAAAAGCTTTTTCCTAATATCCCTATCTCTTCTCATCCTTGCCCTTAAATAATGAGCATCATTCTCATGAATTTTCACCTCTGGTTCTACAAAAACTTTCTTGGTCCATTTGTCATCAGGCAAAGTGATGTCGGGAAGTTTGATATTATCAAAAGCAATATTGTGTGTATGGACTGATTCTATCGCATCGACATATTCTGGTACCAATACACCAACCGATAAAAGTGGTGAACCTATTGTTATGTCAACGCCCCATCTACGCACAACTGATTCATCATACAGCTTGGGCAATAGGTTACCTGCTTGCCTGTACTGGATATAACTGACAATTGCGCCATCGCCAGGTAAGCTATTTTTCGTTATGATTTCTCCGTGTTCTATAGGCTTTATTCCAAGCAAAGATAAAGGCACAAAGACTCTAGAGTTTTGATCAAACTTAGTTTTGTCCAAAAGATAGTTATTATACTTGGGAAAGCCAACGAGAGGACCTTGGATCTGCGATATTTTGTTATCCTGTAAAAACTGGGAGGTATCTGGAAGAACGACACTTTCAGTTGTGTATGACTGACCTCCAGGAAATATGGGAAGACCAATTTCTGGTTCATATCCATAAAGGGATTCAGGAGTTACGATGTCCAAACCAAGAACTAAAAAAAAATTTAATACTGAAAGCTAAAATTTAAATAAACTTAAAAAAAAATGGTCACAAAATAAAATTTAACATTTTGCCATGTTGCATTTTGTTTCACGATTATGAGGTTTTGTAAGTTGTTAAAGACTTGGTTATTATTAGTATTAGTATATTTTCTAAAATTATTGAAATTTCGGTATTGAAAGTGAGCAACAAAACGTGAGTGATTATTGGGCAGCTATTGACATTATAAAGTAAATTTCAAGGATTTGCTTCCCTAATATATTTTAAGTAATAAAAAATGAAAGAAAAAAAACGTAAACTTTTATAAAAACAAATTAATTGTGGTCGAATTGGCTACTACCGAACCACTTTTTGTGATCCATATTAACTTCAAAAAGTGGCCCGTTGAAACATGACCAAATGTGCTTATATTAATAACACAATAAGCCACAAAATAAAGATTAATAAGTTAAAAAATTGTATTAAATCAACCACCATTAAAAAATTAACTTGAATAAGTTTTTATGAGTTAATAAGCTTTAAGAACAATACTTAAAACTTTTTATTGTCGCCTATCATATTAATAATTAAATTAATTAAAGAATAAAACAAATTTCTGTGGTTGTATGGCTTGTTAAATTACTTTTTATCATGCCCAACGACAGGCAGCTTACTGTGTTCCTACATTTCAAATCATTTACCTTGTCACATAAAAATAAAAAAAAAAGAACTAAGAACCACCTTTTCTACTTACCCATATTTGGTGACACAATCTCGAAAGGACTTGTGTAGGTATCATGTTGACTTTCCAACAAAATATTTATATATTTCTCCATTAAACCAATTAGATTTTCTACACTTTCTCCAGTAAGCTGCTTTATCCTTATCCAGTGATCGCTATATCTTTCAGTTAGAACAATATTTGTTGAATGGACAATATTGCTTATGTAGTCTTTATCTTGGCTATGTGTCAGGTTTAGACCATGCACCCGAGACTCATAATTGAGAAGCTCTTTTATCAAATCGTAGGTAATAAGTACGTCAGCACCATAAAGATCCTTGGTAGTATTTGTGGCCTTATTAAGATCATGTGCTAGCTTGATAGCAACAAAAGAGTTAAGGGATAGCTCTCCAAATTCAATTTTTGATAGCTAAAAAATTATCAAGGTTTTAAATAATGTCAATTTTAATTAATTCTCTTGGTAAAAGTTAGTTAACACATTTATTAAAAATTATAAAAATAGAACACAATCCAATTTATAGATAAAGCAATTTTAAACAAAAAATCTATTTTAAATCTCATATAAAATAAAAAGGTTTTATACATTATTTGTAATACATATTTATGATTAACACAATTTGCTGAAAAAGTATTCTATTTACTCAAAAAAATACCTGCTCACGAAGCTCTACAAATTTGTCAGAAGTGCAATTAAACATGTCTGGATCTTGCCAACCACCCAATTCATTGTCACATTTTCTAGATGCTTTACCATGAGAACCTTTTGGGCATGCTTCTATAGCTTCTTGGCCAAAAGTCGTTCTTGACCACCAAATATCATTAGCTGATGATCTTGGACAACCATCATACACCACTAGAAAAAATAAATTAAGTATATAACCTAAATATTTTTATAAAGTCGGTTTGATGAACCAGAACTACATATTTACAAGTATCAAATTTACCTTCACATCCTTTTAAAGTTATTTCTGCATATGAATTCGGACAAGAATCACATTTTTGACCAATGACGCCATCTCTACACCGGCATTTTCCTGTTTCATGATCGCATTGACTGCTATAAGATCCTATGGGATAACAGTCACAGGGAATACACTCCTTAGATCCCTTAGGTTGGTAATGATTTTCTCTACAATGGCATTTTCCAGTATTCTTATCGCAATCGGGATTATAACCTGCTTCAACATCACACTGACAAGGACCACATACTGGATAGCCCCACCAGCTTGCTGGGCATGGCTGAGCTTGTTTTACTTCACAGTAATCCCCTGAATAATCTGTCGAATTACATTGACATTCATAACTTCTCTGATCTACTGAATTTTCTTTACAAGTTCCCCCGTTTTCACATGGATTTACCGTGCAAACTGGAACACATAAAGGCCCTACGTGACCTTCATTACATTCGCAGTGAGATTTTCCCCAATTAATGGTACACTGGGCAGCGTCAGGACATTGACTTTGACATTCCATTATTGAAAAACATCCTTCTTCGACATTTTCTTTAACTGTAGGCCTAGTCAAGCTGGTCTGCTGATTACCAATTCTAACATCCTGGATGCATCCTTCTAGGTAATTATAACCAGCATTTAAACTACTGTAAGTATTGTCCGGTCCTCCAATCAAAATTTTGCCTACATATAAACCCTGAATTTTTTCTGAAAATGGCATAAGTACGTGATATTCTCCGTAATCAATAGAAAATTTAATTTCCGTTCCAATCCAAGAAATTTCAATGTGATGCCATTCTCCATCCGATAAAAATATCGAATTTAGTTTTAACGCTTCTCCATTGTAAACATACATCAGAAAGCCTTTGTGAAGCGATACAACTGCTGAACTATTCTGACCAACTTGGATAGACATAAGAAATGTGTCTTCTTGCAAAGTTCGCACAGAGAGTGCATTTAACCATGGCAACTGAATAGGCCTTAACAAAGGATTAAAAGACAAAGTTCCGTCGCCAGAAAAATGCCAAGGCATTCCTATTTGTTCACTGCAGTCTCTTTCTCCGAAGCCTTCTTGACATTTACATTTGAAAACTCCCCAACCTTCAAGACATGTTCCTCCATTTTTACAAGGCATCGAACTGCAGAATAATCTTTTTCCGGACATCCAGTTGTAGTACCGTTGTTAGTAACAAATGAATTAAGA
This sequence comes from Listronotus bonariensis, assembly GCA_014170235.1. NCBI lineage: Eukaryota > Metazoa > Arthropoda > Insecta > Coleoptera > Curculionidae > Listronotus > Listronotus bonariensis. The sequence goes on along the minus strand of JACEGR010002522.1, from coordinate 16,794 downwards.
TCAACAAACTTATAATCCACTTCAAAGTCTGAAATACACCCTTCAAAGTTGGTATTTTGAATTTGAAACTTCTCGGATAAGGATGGTAAACCTCCAAGTTGTAAAGGACCCGTTAAATCTAAAAATCGATGGCATGTTTCAGTTAAGGATGCGCATCTTGATTCCAGTGTATGTTCGACATAACTAGCGCAAGCCCATTTTCCTCCTAACTCACGTCCATGTTTTAATGCAAGTGCAGTATCACAATTGTCAATGGAAAGTGTAGCACTTTTATTAAAATAACTTACAGTAACAGAGTGCCAATTACCGTCTGAAACTCCTCCAGGAATCGATGCAATTACTTTAGTTACGGAACTACCCAGAGAAAATGAAAACTGCACATTTCCCCTAATAATCTCAAGAGCTATAAAATCGTGTTGCTCATTATATCTACCATTATAAAGTAATAGCCCATTCTGAGCTTGTGTAGCAAATCTCATTTTTAAAAATAAGCGATGTCTTTGCTTTAAACTGGGAAATGTTAAAAATGATGTTTTACTAAAACTTCGACTTTTTAGTTGACACGTTGGTGTATAGTGTTCCATATCTGTATTAAAGGCACAATCCTCGCAAACAAAACCATTCTTTCCTTGTTTTGGGTTACAGGTATAATCATTGTGACACATATTTTGTTTACACATTTCTTCGTTCACTCTAATTTCGCAATTAATCCCGGTATAATTAAACGGGCACACGCAAGTATAACCACCCTCTCTAACTTTGCATGTTCCATTGTTTTTACAAGGCGAAGAATAACACAAATTTACTTCTGTATCGCATAGGTAATGCTCTCGAGATCCAGTAAACCCCTTGGGGCACTGACAGGTGAACGTTGTCACTGGGTAAATAGGCCTAAATAGTACCGTATCACTATGTATAAACCCTGAGGCGTTACCAAACTTTAACACGGTAAGACATTCTTCATAATTAAGACATGGTTCACGCACACAAAGATTGTCATCAAAAGGAAGGATTTGTACGGTTGATAAACGAGCCAATATTCCTCTATTAAGATAAACTTTTTCCTGTAGAAATTGTAAAGAATAGAATTCTTCTCTGGTCGTATCAGGTCTTCGAACAGAAAAGCTAACATTTAATATTTTCGCACTAACATCTGTGTCGTCTTGTATACTAAATAAAAATATATTTTCTTTTGGACAAGGAATAATAGCTGCCAAAGCGTCTATAAAATATCCTAAGAGAGGTGATAAAAAGGCTTCCTTTGTCATTTGATTTAATCGTACAGTGATGGAATTGTAAAGCATCTCTTCTGTTATGAGCCTAACCATTAATTGCATAACTGCTTTTACCTCATTCACACCATCAGATACAGACACTTCCATTGATGCTAATTTGGGTACATTAGTGTTAAGTTGGGGGACAAAACTAATTGGCCAGTAGATTCATTAAGAGCAACTAAATTAGCATTGTTACCGGAAAATATTTTATAGGTTAGTTTGTCTGAAACATCGGCATCAAAAGCTGGAACTTTTCCAATTGGGCCTGTAGGAAAACAATCCCTAAAATTATTGAATATCACAAAAAATCTCTGAGAAGAGGTGCGTTATCATTTACGTCTGTCACAATAATTTCTACATGTGCATCACTTCGTAGTGGTGGACTAGCCGCTCTTACAACTATGTCATACTTCTTTTTAGAAGTTTCATAGTCTAGCTCAGTCATAGTTAAAAGTTCAGCTTTATCGGAGCCCGGTCTGGTAATTAGAGAAAAGCTTTGTGAATCTTCACCTCCAATAATAGAATATTGAACTATTGCATTAACACCTTCATCAGGATCTTTAGCGTAAATTTCGCCAACTGTGGAACCAATTGGACTATTTTCTGGAATGTATAACACGATTTTATCAGATGCAAAGGCCGGAGGGAGTCATTAATGTCTTCTATTCTAATAGTGGCTGGAACGGAGCTACTTAAAGTAGGCGAACCTCTATCAATAGCATAAACTTCTAATTCATAGTAGGCCACAGATTCTCTATCTAGACCCTTGTTTGTGCGTATAACACCACTTGCTGGATCTATTACAAAAGAGCCATCTTCTTGATCTTTTCGCTTAAAGTATATCGAATTCTGCCATTGAGACCTATATCAGCATCTGTCGCAGCTACTTGGACAACCGACGTACCTACTAAGGCATCTTCAGGTACACTTCCAGAATACGCAGGCTGTTTAAATTGTGGGTAGTTGTCATTAACATCTGCTACTGAAATTTCTATATCAGTGGTGTCAGACATTGGAGGATTTCCACCATCTCGCGCTGTGACGGTCAAAAGATACCCTGATACAGTCTCTCGATCCAAAGCTTTGGTTGTTATAATTGCTCCAGTTTGTGGATTTATAGTAAATGCAGAATCTGAGCCAGTGTCTTCCCCTAAAGAGTATGTAATTTGTGCATTTAGGCCTACATCATTGTCTGTTGCACTTACAACTAAAACTGTGGTACCAATAACAGCATCCTCATAAACACTAGCAGAGTAGGGGCATTTTCAAATACAGGGGCAAAATTATTTGCATCGGTTATATTAACATATACAGTTGCTGTATCAGTGCGGGCACCGGAATCCGATGCAGTAACTGTTAAAATATATCTCTTTTCTTGCTTGTAATCTAAAGGTTGAGCAATTGTTATTAGACCGCGACCATTTTGTGATGTTATAGCAAATCTTCCACGAGTATTCCCGTTGGTTATTTCATAATGTAATCTGTTATCTTCGTCTGGATCTGTAGCTGTTACTGTGGCAACCGGAGTACCTGGGGAATCGTCTTCAGCTACTACTGACTCATAAATCTTTGGTTCAAAAACGGGATCATTATCATTGATGTCCTGAACGGTAATAATAACGCTTGCACTGGCTGATTGTGGTGGTATACCTTGGTCGGATGCAATAACCTGAAACATAAACTTTGGTTGTTCTTCCCTATCAAGCTCTTTGGTTGTGTATATCCAACCAGACTGGGAATCTACAGCAAGTGGCAGATCCTCAGTACTTCCTCCGGTAGAGTCCCTTGGTGATATTGTATATTTTATTTTTGCGTTGAGTCCCTTCATCGGCATCATATGCCTGAACTTTTACAATGCTGTAGCCTGTAGGTACATTTTCCTGTACACTTTCTTGAAATAGAGAGGTATAGAATCTTGGTGCGTTGTCATTAACATCTTTAACATTAACAAGCAGTTGGGTAGTATTTGATCTTGCAGGACTGCCACCATCTTGAGCCCTTATAACTAACCGATAGTTTCTTAGTGTTTCATAGTCCAAGGGTTTCACTAAAGTGACATCACCAGTTAAACTGTCAATTGCAAATTGGGACTGAGTATTGCCACTGATTATTGCGTATCTAATTGCAGCATTTACTCCTTGATCAGAATCAGTTGCTTTGATGTGGGCAACAACAGGATTTTCAGTCCAGTTAATATCTTCATTTAAAGATACCGAGTAGGTTCTCTCTGAGAACTGCGGATAATTGTCATTGTCATCAAGAATATTGATAACAACACTGGCTGTGGAAGATTTTCTTAAAGTCTGAGGGCTGGCTAAATCAGTTGCCTCAATAATCAAGGTATAAACTTCTGTAGTTTCTCTATCCAACAAACTTCGCGTGGTAATAACACCTGTTTTGGGATCAATTTTAAATGCCTGATTATCTTCTTCTTCTGTTGATGTGCCTCCGCCATTAATACTTTGTATTGAATATTCCACTTCTGCATTTTTACCAATATCTTGATCAGTTGCTTTAAGGGTAATAACAGTACTTCCAACACTTACGCTTTCTCTTATACTAGCGTCATATTCATTCATCTCAAAAACAGGAGAGTGGTCATTTGCATCTAGTACATTAATTTGAAGCATAGTGGTTCCTGATCTTGGGGGAAAACTGTCATCTAAAGCTGTAACACGAAAATAATGAACGTCCACCAGTTCTCTGTCCAACTGAACTTTAGTGCTTACTACTCCAGTTTTTGAATCAATATCAAACATAGATTGAGTTCGTGAATCTAGTAAACTCGTCATGGAATACGAAATAGGACTATTTTCAGGATCTCTAGCCTTCACTGTCGTTATGATAACCGGCGGTTCACATTCTTCAAGTACGCTGGCTACATACAAATGCTGTTCAAAAAATGGAGACTGATTTCTGAGCTCTCTTCTAATTCTCTTGGCTATATCCGTATCATTAAATTGTTGATGATGATAGACGATTTTAAGTCTATGTTCTGAGTTAAGAAGATTAACATCTTTACATTCTGATGTAAATACAATTGATACTTTCCACATTGATTCCACAATACAAACATCTCTGCTTGCTACTAGATCTCCTTGACTGTGCTCTATTTCAAATCGATCATCACTAACATAGTGAAACTTAACTTTACAATACTTTAAAACGGTTAATGGTAGAAAATTGGTTATTGAGTTAATAAACTGCGATTGTCTTAGGCATATTTTTTTCCACTTTCCGGCGGTTGGTATAGCAAAAGAAGCATAGGTTTCCGATACCCATTGTCTAGCTTCGTTTATTTTTCTTTTAAGGAAGGATGGATATGTAAAAATGGATTCCAAACATTGTCAGTCCTATAGCTCCGCCTCTCTCTACTAAATTCATCTAGATATTCGATATTCTCTTGAGCATGATCGATACAGTCTTTTCCAGTAATAAATATTCTTAAAGGTAAACTATAATAATCTATATCTCTTATTCTATTCGAAGTTGAGTCAATATGAACGGTAAAAAGAGTAGGATAATATAATCCGTTGCAATGTAGCCCTTCCAGCAAAGACACTTGGCCATTTTTAGGATCCACATGTATAAGAGACTGCACAAATGGCGCTGATCTTTTATAATTTATTTTATAGAGTCGATCAGACCCCAGTCTATAGACTGATGCATTAAAAATAACATCTCCCGGTTGCAAAGTCTCATCTACTATCAAAAGATAGGATTGGCCTACTTGGAAATACAGAAATGATAAAAAAGTGCGTAAAATATCCGAATTAGATTACCCTCAACCATGAGAGTGTATAGTTTGATCATCTTTTACTGGACTAAACATGTTCACCTTTGTTCGATGGTTAACACTTGTCTGAAGAGTGGTTCCATAAAACCTGCAACAAAAAAACTGAATAAACCACAAGCTACTTGCACACATGTAATCAAAATATTTTTAATCTAGCAAAGTTTAAAGAATAATTGAGGCGTTGAGAACCAGCGCGGACCATTCCACAAATAAAAAACGTGCTATAACACCTATTGTCAATAGCATAAAACTTATTTATCAGGGGCAAAGTGAACTAAGTAAACAACTACTATCTTATAATAATTATTGGACAGCATAACAATTTTAGATTCAGTAGAGGCTGGAAATTCACTATTGCAACAAAAATAATTTAAATAAATAAATACTTATGGGTAACACAAGCAAGTGATACATTAAACGTTTCTTAAAAAGAATGGTTTTAGTACTTTCCAAATTAATTATGTAAACTAAAAACTGTTTTGTTAGAGGATAGATCAGTACATTTACAAGATTACTGTATTTGTTTGAACCAAAGATGTATTGTTTAGTTTATAGTTTGGTAGTAGTTTAGTAGGTATAGTTTATTTATACGCTAAATATGTAAAAATTTAAATAAAAAATAAATATAAACGTCATTCATTCGCCAGATGAAAGGTTTTTTTTTTAAATACAGGTTGTCTACGAGCTAAATGAGAAAGCTTTATTGTATGATGAAACTAGAAAAGAATTAGGAATGTCAAGTATAATTCTTTAAATTTCCTAGATATAAAAAGTGTATTCTATGTATAGTTCAATTCGGAATCCACACAGAGGTATACAGGTTAAAAAACAGAAACCCTTTCTGGGGACAAGCTTTTTATAACCCGCATTGACTAAGAATAACATAATGTTTTTTTTTTTTTTAAGGGGCGATAGTAACGTTACAAAATCATATTTGATTTTAAAAGAATAAATAATAGTTTAACAAAACTAAAAAACACGCTTTTATATGCAACCGAACTAAAAATTAGAAAATAATTTTTCATTACAAAGAGTTTGTCACTTCAGAGTAAAAAGCGTAGGGTGCATTTTACTATTTTTTCATAACTTTTCCCTCATAGATATTTGCAAATAGAATAATTATAACATTTAATATATTAAGCACCCCACGCTTTTATTCTGAAGTGACAAACTCTTTGTAATGAAAGATTATTTTCTAATTTTAAGTTCGGTTGCATATAAAAGCGTGTTTTTTAGTTTTTTAAACTATTATTTTTTTCATTTTTAGTTCGATATATCATTTAGTTTTTTAAAAATAAATGCTCCAGTTTATTCACTAAAAAATTCCTTCGCTATTTTGTCAAGAGTAGTATTAGGACACAGAGGATCTGCAAAGGAATTTATTTATCCTGGCGGTCCTAATCAGGATAACGGGATACTGTTTTTAAATTATTGCATTGTCATCGGTCCTTGATACGTGTGCAAAGTTTCAAAGAAATTGAATCGCTGGGAGTTGGTAAAAATTAGGCTCAAAGATTCCGTTACATAGATAGATAGATAGATACAACCCAAGTTAATAAAAGCGTGTTAAAAAAGCTCTTATGTTGAAGGAAATAATCTTGCTTTTATTATTTACTATTTAAAAACTGAATATCAAGTAAAAGCTTTTATGTTCAAGGAAATAATCTTGGTTTAATTATTTACTATTTAAAAACGGAATACCAAGTTTACTAAGTACTTAACTTTGATATTCTATTAATTCTAAAAGTTTTATGAATACATAGCAAATGAGAAAAAGCAAAACGTCAAAAATTAAAAGGAATGCAATTTTAACTAAATAACGTAATTTCGGAGTTATAGAAACAAGATTAAAGTCATCATTCTGTAATTTGGAAATTACTAAGTAAACTATTTTTTAGCCAATTAAAATAAAAAGTTTAATTTTAAGTGAGATATTTATAAAGAATTTATTTTTTAGACACATTTTAATTTTCAACAATTAACTTTTACCTCAAACAAAGCAGTATCACCAAATGTTTACTTGTTATTTTGTAATTGTGTCTGGTACCACTTTTCCACTGACCCCTCAAATCATATAGTCCCTGGGCCAGAAATGAAATGAACTTCATGATAAGAACACTTTTAAAAACTTTTTACGGGGGTTTCTTTTGACTAGTCTACCACGAATATTCATACCGCCATATATGAAACGGCGATTTAACCCAGCCTGTTAATGTCAAAGGTTTCGGGTGTCGGATTGGGCGATCACGTCACATCTTTTGTCGGACAAGTTTAAAACAATGCTTTTCATGCAATTTTTAAACATTATGCCATAAATAGTAACGGTAACAGCAGGGCCGTATTAACTGCTTGAAGCGCCCTAGGCTAGAATTCCCGGAGCGCCTATTTTCCACTAAAAAATTTTTCTGAAACGCAAAAAAAGGTCCGTAGCGTCTATTTTTAAGCGCAAGGCGCCTTACTTCACCGCTCCAAATAAAATTGGATGATCAAAGCAAAGCACCTTATTTATTTGCCTATTTCATTCCAAATCACCTTATTCACAGAAAAATTCTTCACCAAAAATCCCCACTCAACCAAAATATTTTTTGAAACTTCCCTGTCTGGCGCCCTAGGCTGTAGCCTAGTCAACCTAATGGATAATACGGCCCTGGGTAACAGTCATGAACCATAAGGCTCAAATACATGTTTTGGGTATCGGGCTAGGTGGGTTTCGTGACATCAGCTATTCTCCGTACATTAGGCAACACACGTTGCTTATCATGACATTTTGTTTTTATAAACAATAAGAGCAATAAAACAATTAAAAAGTATCGTTGGGATCTCTTCAGTAACCAGCGGATCATAAAAAATATCATCTAAACTGGTGCAGTAGAAGTCTCTAACGAAGTGTCTGAAAATTATGGCTTCGCGTTTTAAATATACAGGTTCAGTTAAATATCATAACATATAGGGTGTTCGAAAATGCACGGCCAAATTTCAGGAGGTGATTCCTCATTGAAAAATATGAAAAAAGTTCCTATAAACATAGGTCCGAAAATGCATAGTTTCTAAGATACAGGGTGTCCAACATTTAGGTTCAACATTCGCCTTCTTTAATCTTCAGTTGACATTCACTTTTTAATGTCATTAGATAGTCCTTAAAAAGTTAAGATAGGAAAGTAGAACTAATTTTGCTCTATCTTTAACTGTTTTGCTCAGTAAATCGTCAAAGTTCAAAAATTCCGTCCCAAGAAACATGCAATAAAGTGGTTTTTATTTTTTTACTCGAAAACGAAGCAAGATACAAAAAATGTTAAGCATAAAAAGTTGTATTTTCAGTTGCTTATTCAAAAAATAAAAAAGTTACAAAAGTCGTGGCGTACATTTTTTTACAATTATTTTCGATAAGATGTCCCGTGAGACGCCACTGGACTTAATAATTTTAATTTGATGTATGCCTAACTTGGCCCTTATTGCTAGAAATAACATCTGAAAAGTTTCAGCAAATCTTTACGGTATTCAAGACAATTACTGAAAACCTATTTTATTAAAAAGTTTAACACCCTGTATCTGGAAACGTATGCATTTTCGACCCATGTTTATAGGAACTCTTTGTTCTATTTTTTCAATGAGGAATCACCGCCTAAAATTTGGCTGTTTGTTTCTCGAACATCCTGTCTAGGCAACGTGATGAAAAGACAATCTAACTAAATCGCGCATGTAAACGATCCGTGTGACTAACGCTTGTTTCGTTATTCTATTGCTTGCCGATAAACCAAACAGCGTTGCTCATATTGTATAGATATTTAGCATGTCTAACATCGAAAGGTACCGTAAAAGCTAGTTCATACAGACGCGAAAAGCGAATTGCGAAACGCGAATTTCATTCTGATTGGTCAATTTCACATAAAACTAAAGGCAGGTAATTCAAAATAAAGATCGTTTAAAGATGTTGCGAATTCGCAAAATTTAAAATCTATTGGCGGAAAACTTAAGATCATTTTAATTTCTGGCGATTATTCACGTGCGCACATGCGTAGAAACAAGAGATTATTTGTCATATGTCATTTCAAAAACAATTTTGTTATTGTTATTTTCATGTCATTCTATTAGCTGTTTGGAACGTTATTTTTGTGTTCATTTTCTTAAATATTTTGTGTTTTTTTTATTTGAATTTATATCAACTTTTTTAGCCCTTTTAATTTATAAAATATTTGCAGTGTTTTTACGTCTTGGTTGCCAAATAAATGTGCTATATTCTTTATTCATCACATCAGATAAAATGTTATATTATTAAAAGGAAAACAAAGAAAAATCTCAAAAGAACCCAAGCGTAGCTTCACAACCGAAATAAAAACAATATAGAAATTTGTAGGTTATGTTGTTGTCTAGAATTTCGGCGAATTTCGCAACTGTATGAAGATGACAAAAAACGCGAATTTTTGGCCAAATATTCGCTTTCGCAATTCGCTTTTCGCCTCTGTATGAACTAGCTTTAAGAACATTTATTAATTTATGCTATACCTACTGTAAGAAGGGTATAACAAAATTAGGGTAATTTTCTAGAAATCGGCGGCAACTCCGATTTTGACGAAATTTGGTATACGGGGGTTTTTGGGGCGCTGATCACGAATCTGAAAGAATTATTTGGCGGAAACGTTTCGTTCTCGAGATATCCATCATCAAAGTTGGTATTTGAACTAACCTTATTTTCACCATATTCCCCCTTCTTTTTGCACACAATTCTTGATTAAAAGCTAAAGTGTCACACAATATTTGATTTTCACCTTTTAAAACCCGTTTTTTACGTATTTTACATTATTTTTGCATTAAATTGCATAGCTATACTTTGAATCATTTCAATCCCAGTGTGCCATGAAGCCCTATGTGTATGTATGGTTGCCGCATTATCAAAGAAAAGCCACGCAATTTAATGCAAAAATAATGTAAAATACGTAAAAAAACGGGGTTTAAAAGGTGAAAATCAAATATTGTGTGATACTTTAGCTTTAAATCAAGAATTGTGTGCAAAAAGAAGGGGGGATACAGTAAAAATAAGGTTAGTTCAAATACCAACTTTGATGATGGATATCTCGAGAACGAAACGTTTCCGCCAAATAATTCTTTCAGATTCGTGATCAGCGCCCCAAAAACCCTCGTATACCAAATTTCGTCAAAATCGGAGTTGCCGCCGGTTTCTAGAAAATTACCAAAGTGAGTTAACAATGTGAACATGACTACAATGCAATGAGTACTCGACGTAAAGTTAAATTATCTTTTACACAAACAACACTGTCTGTTATGCAGCTTAAATGGTGTAATTAGTTTATAGCAGTAGGAGTCAACGGTATATGTATGTCTGTAAGACTATAAATGAAAAGTGAAGACAAGCTTGTTTTCCACATTAATATCGTTTAAACCTTTTATTAAAATTTATGATGACTGAAACAAGTTATGCAACTTTTTAATTAACTCCAGATGCAAGATTCCCAAATAAGTTTTGTCACTGTATTTAGAGATAAAGGTAGTAGGTAATTTATACACAATAAACTTGATATAAATTATTGTATTTGGATATAAATTTTCGTCCACAGGTGCATATAAAACGTTGATATGTATATAATATATATGGTGTCGTAAAAGTATGGCACCGGAAAAACCAAAACTTGAAAGCTAACGGCCAAGCTAGTGCCATTTCGTCTAATACCTATTATATTAATCTGTTTTATTTATATTTTAAGAATTTAAATTGACATGCTGTGTTGAAATAAATATTTTTATAGCGGCAATATTTTATTTTTTATTTATTAAAACAATATATTTTTCATATTAATACTAAATAGGAAAAATTGCTTTTTAATGTTTCAATAGTTATTAGAGCATTACTCTACAATTGTTTCGCCTTTCTAGGGCTTCATCAAGAGTACTTCGTATACTAAATTTAAAAAGAGAAATATTTACAAACAGAACCATTTAACACGTTTTCCCAAAAGGTCTATAAAATATTATTAGGGGTTTTATTATGCGGCCCAGATGTGGTAATAAATTTATTTATAATTGGCATATCTGCGAAATTTATTTGATCATTGGTAGAAAGAGTTGTATTGTCTATAAGTGATTTTTTAATTTCTAGTTGTTCATATAAATTTAATTTTTTACCTTTGTTTTCTCTATGGAGTAGTTTAACATTATTAAGATCTATAAAGTGGTTTTGTTCTATACAATGTGTTGAAATGCCTGTGTTTTTAAACCATTTAAAATTGATGTTTTGTGTTCTTTTATTCTGTTTTTATGCTCCTTCCACTTTGACCAATATATTCCGCATTACAGTCTGCGCAATTAACTTTATAAACCCCTGACATATCTAATTTTTCTGTTTTGTCTTTATTGTTAACTAATAATCTACCTAGGTTACTCTTATTTACAGAAACAGTTTTACAGCCTAACTTATCTAGTCTATTGGATACATTATTGCTGATGTTTGGTATATAATTGATAAACTTAAAATTATTGTTTTTAGGTTCTGTAATACTATAAAACTCTTTAGCAATTAACTTTTGTTTTTCTTTGTTAACAATTTATCAATAAGTGATTCTTTATATCCGTTGTTTCTTGCTATTTGTTTAATAATGCAGAGTTCTTTGTTAAAATTTGATTGACTTAATGGGAAAGTGACAAGTCTGTGAATTAAACTATGAAAAGAAGATAGTTTTATTTTCCATGATTGGGTTCGATGCGTTATTTATTACCGATGATCTGTCGTCGTTGGCTTTCTGTAAGATTTACAGAAAAGTAATAAAAGAACTCTCCAACAACAATGTTTCTTTTGCTAAACATTTTTTGCTATAATTCATACAAAATGGATGCGACAATGAAAACGCATCGAATTTCGCTAATGGCGTACAAATCCCCGTCATTGTTTTGCTGGCTCTTTATGTTGAAAATGGAAGACTCCATTAAATCGCCCTCTCATTATTTATTATTGGTGTATCTTTACATCATTACCATTCGCAATAGTACAGGAGTTGTCCAACTATATTTTAACCCATTTTGACCGCTAATAACTTTAAAACAAATAAAGTTATCAAGATGCGGATTTTCATAAAAAAAACTCAGATTTTTGAAAGTTTTCATTATATATCTCGCCACTTGGTTATGACATTTGGTTAACACAAAAACAAAATGGCCGCCTTTCCGATATAAGGCAACTTTGTTATTTTAAATGGAACAACCATGTAAATTTTTCTACCACCTGAAAAAGCAATAGTTATTTGTAAAAGTATTGGATTATAAAAAAATAACTTCGTTGTAATTAAAAGTATTATTTGATAATAAAAATTTGCTACATACACAAGTTACAGAAAAAAAAAGGACAGCAAAGCTTTAGATTATTTACAATTATAACAAAAGGTTGTAAAAAAAGTATTCTATCTCTAATGCAAAAATAACTTTAGCTTTAATGTCGTATTTTTTTCGTAAACTTTAGTATGTATGCACAATTTAATTTGCCAGATCAATTTTTTAAAGGTCAACAAAGTCACAGCCAAATGACAAGAATATAATAAAATACTTTTAAAAAATTTGCCCAGTCTATAATACTTTGGCAACTATAAATTGATAATGAATACCTAGTAACTTCGGTTACTGTAGTTTTAAACCAATAAAATACATTTTTCCACGACCGTTAAAAAAATGCTGTTTTTAACACGCTTTTATTAACTTAGGGTTTGTAACTATCTATCTATATAACGGAATCTTTGAGCCTAATTTTTACCAACTTCCAGCGATTCAATTTCTTTGAAACTTTGCACACGTATCAGGACTGATAACAATGCAATAATTTAAAAAACAGTATCCCGTTATCCTGATTAGCATCCGCCAGGATAAATAAATTACTTTTTTTAATTATGGCGAATGCATAAGAGCAATTGATGACAAACTTACAATGGAATTTTTTAGTGAATAAACTGGAGCATTTATTATTTTAAAAAACTAATTGATATATCGAACTAAAAATGAAAAAATAAATAATAGTTTAAAAACTAAAAAAACACGCTTTTATATGCAACCGAACTAAAAATTAGAAAATAATTTTTCATTATAAAGAGTTTGTCACTTCAGAATAAAAGCGTGAGGTGCTTAATATATTAAATGTTATAATTATTCTATTTGCAAATATCTATGAGGGAAAAGTTATAAAAAAATAGTAAAATGCACCCCACGCTTTTTACTCTGAAGTGACAAACTCTTTATAATGAAAAATTATTTTCTAATTTTAGTTCGGTTGCATATAAAAGCGTGTTTTTTAGTTTTTAAACTATTATTTTAAATTTTAATCGTTATAATGAAGATAAAGATACTCCATTTTAATCAAACTACATAAAGTATTAAAAAAAGTAACTTTTACCACTGCAATTCAGAAGCTTTTTACACTTTGAATTGAGTGTTTTGTTTCACGGTCGCCTACTACAACAACTTAAATATCAATTAATGCTATCTGTAACAGTAACTTGCGACCATCAAGCTGAAACCAAACGGTCAAGACCTTTGATTTCGTCATTATTTCTTTTAGTTCATGTGTCACTAGTTTTAAAATTCGACAGTTTGCAAATAAATTTAATAGAAATTATTAAACATTAATAGTAAATGCAATACATTTCGATGATTAAGCCAGTTGCAATAAATGTATACTATTTTAGTATTATCTACTACAAAAGAGTAGGTACATACAATTTTCTAAAATTAAATAATAAATGCATAGTTATGAAAAGGATAATTGTCTTTTAAAAAATAAGGAGTCTATGATTTTTGTTTGCAATATAATGGCTATGCTGCAAAAATTAAAATTAATAGGTTTAGAAAAATAAAACATGTAAAAAATGGTATTTTGGGAAATTTTTATACGGTCGTGGAAAAAATATAGTATGTAACACATACATTTTACTCATGGGATTGCCGCACTCGCCTAACAGCTCGTGCTGGTAAACTTCCCATTCGTAAAAAAGTATCACTTTATGCACTTGTTACAAAAGTTACTATATTTATTGATGCAACAAAGGTTACTGACTTTTGAAACTAATTAAATACATTTTTTTGTTCAGAGTGTTTTCCCAATTTATAGTAAACAGAGTATGGTCCAATGTGTAATCATACAGGGAGTTTTAAATTAAGATGCTGATCCGTAAATGTATGAATCTTTAGAGGTGATTTTAGGAAAAAATAAACTTATGTATGTTCTTTGTTTTAAATGCAGAAAGAAATAAATATTTTGTATCCCTTTTACATACGTTTAGCGGATTTTTATTAAAAAAAAAAAAAATAAAAACAGATTTGGATAAAGTTAAAAAAAAATTACTTAATTTTCTAAACGCTTCCTTATGCTTCAATTTTAATTAAGAACTAAAATTTAGGGTTGCCTTAGTTTTTTCCTTTTTATTGTACGTTAAAAGAAATCATTTTTAATTGAAATCTTTGTACTTATTAGATTCAGTACTAACTGGTCTATATTTTTGCCATTTTCATTTAATAAACTAAACAAACATGTGAGCGCTTCAGAACTAAAGTGGTTTAAGTCATGTTTTGTTGATATTTAAACTTAGTGTGCTTTTATATTTTTTTAATCCATTTTTAATTCCTGCCAGAGAGGGTGTGTGTCATAGTTCAACTCTGGGTTATTGGATTTCACATACTAAGTAAAATTAGTTTAAAATTAACAATATTTAATAAATGAGAGGTAAGGGGTTTAAATTCGTGTGTTTCCACCCGCCAAATTAGAAATCGTTATAATTTTCCCCCATAGGTGACGACTTTTTGACAAAAGTCCCTACATAAATTAACGGTTGGTACTACCAAAAGTTGTAAATCGATTCAAATGTCGCATGAATATGATTTTACCCGTGTCCTTGAAAAAACCCCGACAATCAGCTGATGCGTGACGACTCATGCGTCCACTGATCTGAAAAATAATAAGGATAAATACAGCAAAAATGACAATAACCCTACGTGGACACTGCGCAGTACACTTGTGGGCATGCGCACTAAAAGTTACAGACTAGCGGAAAACAAACAACAGGACCGGGTTTGGAAATTTGGTAAACGAGGGTTTTGGGGCGCTAATCACGACTTTTTTTGGAAACGTTTCGTTCTCGAGATATTCATCATCAAAGTTGAAATTCAATTCTTAGTTTCACTCTATTCCGCCTTCTTTTGCACAAAATTCTTGATATAACACCTAACAGGCACACAATATTATATAAACATCTTTAAACAAAAACTTTTTTTAGTTATTATACACGTTTTTCATTAAATTCCAAATCTTTTACCCCTAAAACGCTACAACCATGCATACACCTATGTGTATAATGGTTTCAGACATGGCGACTTGATTTAAAGCAAACTTTTTATATTAATAAAGAAAGGCTAAAAACCAATAAGAAAACATGTTTTAAAAGGGTTTTTATAGTTAAATAAAATATTGTGTGCTAATTTAGTGTTACATCAGTAACTTAGTGCAAAAAAAAGGGAATTATAGTAAAAATAAGAACAGTTTGGCCATGATGACGAATATCTCAAGATCGAACCGTTTCCGAAAAAAAAAAATAGAATCGTGATCAGCGCCCCAAAAAACCAAGGTATAGCAAATTTCGTCAAAATCGGAGTGGCCGCAACTTTCTAGACAATTACCTAATTTTGTTTCTTGGATATATACACATATTTAAATATTTTATTTTATGTTTGTACTCGTCTTCCATAGAAGTCCCTAAAAATTAAACCGGTTTAGATATTGGGTACTTTTTTTGTCTTGTATAATTTAGTATACGAGAGTGCTTTGAAGCACTAATCTCAACTTGAATTTTGTTTTTGCTGGACCCTCTTTGACTAAACCTTAAAACTGCACGATATTTTTCTGCTCTTCTTAAAACTACTTTGACACAACAAAACTAAATCAATTGGTATTTGATTTATTTTATCATAAAACCAATTAATTTTGGTGTAACTAGTTTGAGGACTCAATTTATACACTGTTATTTCACTTTCGCTGCCCTAGCAGTTTTCGTTCAGTTAAACTTGGGGTGTTGTGCCATTTGTAAACGCCGTTGCCTCATTTGACTTGACCAAGTTATCACCTTTGCCTCTGGTCGTTTGCAAACGTTCGTGATCTTAGAAAATTTTATGCTGAAAATTTTTGACTGACCTCATATTTGCAATCAAAACCACAAGAAAAACATTCCAATTTCTGCAAAACAACACTTTACAATAACTCATTATTTAGTTTTGGTTTATCAAAACTAAAATAAACAAAAGTTAAAAACACCACTGAAAAACACGAAGACTCGCTAAACACAAATGTCCTTTTCGTGCTTAGCGAGAATACCAAATGACTAATAACGGTCGACCGTAGATGAGAGGTTGGTTTTGGGCGGCTGACGGCGTCAATTTTACCTGGCGTTTACAATGGGAAAATCCCAAATTATCATGAGTGTGGCCCTGTTGCTATGTAGGTAAACATTTTCAGTGTTCCAACCACTATATTTATTAAAATACTGCAAATTTTGTCAATGTTGCCAACACTATATTGGATTTTAATTGAAAAACACTAACTTTTATGAGAGCTGCGCATGTGCAAAGGTGTACAGCAACTCTCCCAGTGTGAGGTCAAAAATTCGTGCGCAGGTCTATTGAAAATATATGAGGAACATTTTCTATTAGCTATCCGCTTTATTTTCAGCATCGTCACGGGTG